>JAUMHM010000005.1:43693436-43710851 GCA_032362435.1 Melikaiella ostensackeni
AATATGTTATTTAATAAAAACTAAAACTATATATCTTTTTGACAAATTTTTCTGATAAATATAACTTCTGAAGGCTATATCTCCTACTACACTATATGAGATGAATAATTCTTTTTTTTTTAGTTTTACAGTAAATTGTACGAACTTCAATTTTTAGTCAGACGAATTTGAAGAACCTTGCTACGAAGAAAATAAATATTTACAAAACTGTTAAAAACTGAAAATTTTCACACTTTTTCAAAATTGTAATGGGTCGTAGCTGTCCTAAGATGTTCAACGTTTAGTTATTTTTTTTCTATGCCAAACTACACAGTTTAAGCTAAAAAAGCACCGCCTGGGAGTTATTTTTACGAGAATATACTTAATAACTTGATAATAAAAAAAAATTAAGTTTATTCGAAAATCACTCCAGTGATTTTTTTTTATCTTAAAATAATCGTGAGGCATCACTGAAATGATTTCAGAAGAAACACGAGCGGTGCGAGCCCTTTTGGGTTAAACTTAATCCAAGCCCACAGTGCAAGGTATCATAAAAAGAGTATTGTTGACACACACACACACACACACACACACACACACACACGCGCGCGCGGACATTTTTTGAAAACCTCATTTTTGGACTCCTGAGGTCGAATTGAAATTGCGTTATATTTTAACAAAATAGGCAAACGTCAATGGCAAAAATACATAGGAAACACGGAAATTTATGATGCTATATAGACTCACAGCATACAATTTGCCCTTAAAGGCCAAAATTATCGATATTAAATCTGAGTGCATAATGAATCAGATAAGAAACATTCTCTCAACTAATTCATTTACCATATAATGTTTCAAAGCAAAAGAGGCCGATCGCACACGTCAGGATATAAAATGCGATATCTCTCATTACACGCGCGGCATGCATTGAAAATTACATACCCTCTAGGCGAGCCATTCATAGTATGGGGACTTGACGATAAAATCTTGAAGCTGTTGAAAGCAGAGCGATCGTATCTGATAGTAATGCGATCCCAAAAATATAATGGCGAAAACCCAGGGCATTGTTGCGGACCAAGCGGCGGTTCATTGTGTCCCGCTGCAGGATGTGCTCCGATTTTCTCGGGGCATAATAATGTGGCTTACACATGGGGGTGTGTATTGGCTACCGTGCGAGTTACCATCAGGGTGGGGGCGAAAGAGGGGGTTCCGGGCATTTTTTCGAAAAGTGCAGTAGCCGGTTCGTATGGCAATGGGAGTGTCCCCTGAAAGATATACGGTTACTCTCGTTGTTCCATCGATAAAATGGGCTCAATGGCAAACCGATATGATATTTCGACAGAGAGAGATCAACGAGGATTACCTTTCCGGAGTGCCCACTATATCCTACCTCCTACCGATTCTCCCACGCATTGAAGTTGAAAATGTTTATTTTTTTCTTTCATAAAGAGTAGCATGCATGAAGAATTTTTTGACATATTTTTATGATGCCTGTAGAAACGCAGAGAATTTTTTTAAATAAGAAAGTAGTACATGTTTTATCTATGCTGGCGGTGAAGGAATCTTACGTATATCAACAGCGAGGTCACATTAATATAGTGTTTTTATTCAACATTTTTGAGCTTTTGAATCTGATTGCCTTTAAATTTTAAATATAGCAATAAACTTCTATAAAAAGTGTCGCATAATTCGTCATTTCTTTTATGCAGGTACTATCTTTTTTACAGGATAGGCAATGAATGCGCAGATATCCTACCAATGTTTCTCTTTTGGACTGAGACTAAAAGTTTAATTAATTTTGCATCAGCGGAGATGTTTTTTTTCGCTTTCAATTTTAATAGGATAGCGTAGGGCGAGGTGGTCATGGTTATCTTTTTCACGTCAGTATTTGAAATCTGCAATTCATTGCTTCAAAGTAAGTAGTTATATGTTGTATATTTTATAAACATTTTTATTAATAATTTTTCCAAGATAAAAGTTAATGAAAAAGTATATACGGTATTAGAAACGAAAATGAAATCACCTTGACATTCTGGTCTGGCCCAGGACTGGTGCTGATCAGCTATCCAAGAACAAAAAAAGTTCTAAGTTCGATCAGCAAATTTTTTTTGACATATTTCGAAAAAGTTACAGGGGGTATAAAATGACAGAAAATAAGAAATTCACTCTATTAAAACAAGAATATTTTTTCTCATCACTTTGACATTCTGGTCTGGGCCAGATTAAAAAAATAAAGTTTCGTCCGTAGCAATTGGTATTTATTTCTTAAAGATCGAAATGAAATCTACTTTCTTATGAAAATTTTTTGTGTACAACAAAAAAGAAAAAAGAGGGACAAAAAGAAAGAGACAACCAAAACGAACTTCACACGTTTTCTTTTCTCCGTCTTTTTTATACTACTGGGGACCAACATGTTTCGAAGCCAATTTAATTGCTCAATCGTTCCCAATCGGGTCAAATTATTTTCTTTTATAAGGGAGTCCAGTCAATAACTAGAGGCTGATCAGATGGTCTGGCCTGGGGTTAGTAAAAAAAAAACGTTATACTTTTGACCAGGCCCAGACTGAACCGTCCGGTCAGCGTCATGACTGGAAAACAGACGGCCTGGTCTGAGCCGGGCCAGCGCCAGAAGATTTTTCCACATGAGCTGGTCCGCGATGAGCCAAGTACTGGGGCGGAATGAGCCGTTTAATGAAATGACTTGATATATATTATTTATAAGTAAGAGAAGTATAAAATAAGAGTATTATAACGCGAAAATATATCTCACACACATTTTTCAAAAATTTTATGGAAGATTCAAAGTATTTGACCATAAACTAATACCCTATAAAAGAATTTACAGATAATCAATAGGAAAACGATTTATATGTACATACCTCTCAATAATTCTATCAAAAATAAATATAATAATTTTTCAACTTCCCCATGCACATTATTGTCGCAATAAAAATTAAATTATTCTGTAAAAAAGTCGCAAACACGCTAGACTCATCTATAGTACTACAATTGCATACTGCATGATGCTACATTTCATATGTAGAAGTCATAAATAGTTTTTTATGCACTTGCCGTATTTGCCAACAAAAACGATATTTTTCTATTTTTCATAGCATTTTATGAGTTTCTTAACAAAGTTACTTGAGAAATATACCGGGAAACAGATCTTTTCTTCTGCTTGCCGGCAACTCACATTATTTTCTAATACAGACCTAATAGTGCAGTTTTCGTGCTTTTTTCTGTGCATTTTTGTACAAAAGATTTTGTTTATACGTTTGCACCATAATTCACATATTACAGAATTTGATACGATGGAAAATTTCATCCTAACCTACAGACTGTTACACAAATGAGGTTAAGTCAATGCATAGGAAGATGTGGCTCATGCCGCCCTATATGATACTTTCAATTATTGACTTTGAAAAGAAAAAACACAAAATATCAGAAAACAGGTCTTGAAATTTTAATTCTCGTTTTTCCCCATTTATTGAAAATTCAGCGAAATTAAAAAAAAGAAGTTAAGTAACATTCTTTTTGATATTACTACAAACAATAGTTACAAAAAAAGTATAGTCTACAAGAAAATCGACTGGCTCATCTTACCCCCTATGCTCATCTCGCCTCACGCTACCTTACCGAAAGGAAGTCTTGAAAGGGTTTATTATTGTGTTTTAGGGATGGTTTAATTTTTGTTTTAAAGAAATTAAAAGACGGTTCAAAATATCGAAAAATGAATGAGAAATTTTTTGTAGGTATCTTCAAGGAGAACAATTTTTACTTCAAACTTTTTCCCGTATCTATAATAATTTTCAAAAAAAAATCCTAATTTTTTATTTTCAGAAGGATAGCTGGTATTTCCTGAATTATTTAGTTTTTTTAAATTTTCTTCCCGATTTGGAAAATCTTTGAAACCCTCCACAATCATGAAAAAGTCAATTTTTTGCATTTTTACTTAAAAACATACTGAAAAAACGTACTCAAAAATGGTTCAAAATATCGAAAGATGGAAAGTGAACTTTTTGCAGGTCTCTTCAAGGAGAACAATTTTGACTGGAAGTTTTCCCCCATACCAAGCCTATTTTTTGAAAAAACCCAAATTTTTTATTTTCAAAAAAATAGCCTCTATTTTGTTATTTTTTAAGTTTTTTCAAACTTTTTTCCGGCTTTGGAAAATTTAGGGAACCCTCCACAATAATAAAAAAGAAAAAGCCAATTATTTCCATTATTTTGAAAAATATCGGATCAACCTAAAAAATGCCCGTTTTTTTGGAGAAAAAAATTTCAAACACTTTTTGTCACCCTATCTTGAAACTTTTTTTAGGTCAAAAAGAACACATATACCAAGTTTCATGCGTTCTTGACAATTTGAGCCTATTTTAAGTATACCGTACCGACTAATTATATTACTTTGTTTACAATAAATTTTACGAAATTTTGGTATATCTCTTGTCTATTTGAAAGTGTATTGAAAAATTTAATAAACAAAATTTTTGAAAGAATTTCGGAAAAAGACGTTTAAAAATAAAATCACAAAAAGTTAAACAACCGTAAAACGGGATAAAGTCATACATGTAGGGTAAAGTCGGTCACCAATAAATTCGGAACAAAAAATTCCAAAATAATGTTTGACAGCTGTGCTAGTTAAAACAAAAAATTTAAGAAATTCAAATCAGATTAAATCAGAATTTAGATTCTTCTTTAACGTCCAACATTCAAATTTAACTACAAAATTTCTGAAAATTAAAAAAACCAAAAATCCAACAATCAAGTTCGGACAAAGCGCCCTCAAATTTCTCCATTCAAATTTAAAAAAGAAACATAAAAATAAAAAAAAGGAAGAAAAAGAAGGCAAAAACCAAATTCTTTTCCTTCTTTTCATTCTTTCATCTTTTTTATTGTTTTCAAATCACAAAAAAAACATTCACAAATATCTACCAACGCTTTGGTGCTTATTCAACACTCTTTTCAAGAAAACGTGTTGAATGAGCATCGAAACGTTGCTAGATATTTGCAAATGTTTTTTAATGTGATTTGAAAAAAGTAAAATTAAAAAAAATACGAAAGTAAGAAAAAAATAAAGAGGATTTGGAGGTTGCCTTCTTTTTCTTTTCTCTTTTTTTATTTTTGCGTCTTTTTTTTAATTTGAATGGATACATTTGAGGGTGCTTTGTCCAAATTTGATCGTTGGATTCTTGGTTTTTTTTTTATTTCCAGGAATTTCGTAGTTAATTAAAACAATGAAAAATCTTTTATCCTTTTTCCTAGGAAATTTGATACTGAATGTTGAAATATAAAGTTGGGAGTGAGCGACTTTACCCCGCTTTACGGAATACATACTATTATATCTTAAAAAGCCAATTTTAGACAAGAATACACAATGAGTATTATATTTTATTCAAAGATTGCTGTGTTTTAGTTCTGGACATTTTTCCGAAAAAATTTAGTATACAGTGAAACTATATACCATTAAAAAATGTATGCGTACTGAAAAATGTTCCTTAACCTCCTTCCATGTTATTAAAAAGTTTCAGTAATCTTTTTATAATAATTAACATTGTTCGATATATAACGTTTCAAAATTTTTAAATATGTATGAATTTGAATTGAATAAAATTCCAACAATTACCTGAGTCGTGAGATTGATCATTTTTAAAACCTCTCTCTCCAAATTTCGGTGAATCTAGCCATTGTCCCAATATCCCCACATTGTTAAAAGAGCGGAGTTAACGTAACTCCGATTAGACCCTATAAAAGTCTCAACATATAGAGTAAAGTGTTTTTCCCAATCGCAATTGAAAAAAACTTAGTATGGATATAAAAATGGTTTTTGACTCTGGATTGATTAATTTTTAATCCAAGTAGAAAAAATCGACTTTGATGTGGGGATTCTATAAAAGTCAAGACCATTAACTCCGCAAATTTTTATGACAATGCACGCTATGCGCACCGAATTTTGGTAAACATATACACAGCTGATACTATATTGTATAGCACATACCTCTAAAAAATGTATGCGTGCTTAATCATGTTTCTTAATATCCCAGGTGGAAATTCACAACTGGCGCTATACTGTACTGTGCCAGTATCAAGCCTTTAGTGAAACATTACGGGCTCAGTACCAGTTCTAGTACTGTCGAAGTACCAGGACAATATTACTGTACTGGCGTCGTACTGCGCCAATACTGTACCAGTTTTCAGCCGAGTTACATTTCGTACCAATGCCAGTACTGGCGCGGAACTGAAATTCCCACCTGGGTACACGCGAATCTGTAGGCCGACCTTAATCTCTTAGTACCTATCAAGAAAGATAGTAGAAAAAAAGAGCCTGACCCTTTTTCAGCCAGACGGGAGTGGTTCGTGCTAGAGTCTCTTTGTGCGTTAGCCATTCACACCCTTCAGCCTTCATGGCCCCATATCTTCATAGATGTCCCCAAAAGTGTGCAAGATAAAAAACATCACTTTGGTTCTGTTTCTAAGGGCATAAAAAGCTCTCCTCTCTCGCTGCGATTATCTGATACATCAGAGCATATATTTTCTCACGAGATATATAGGTGTCACGAAAAGTACTCCTACCTTTGTGCTTCTGCTCAAAATGGTACTTAAAGTGGGAAAAAAATGTTAGATGTCTAATGGACAAAAAGAAATAAGAAAAAATAGTTGAAACCTTTTTCTATATTGTCTATTTTAAGACTAAGATAAATCTTTACCGAAAATTTTCGTTTTTTCAACCACTCCGTAGACACTTTTTAATCAGTACTTTGTAATTATTTTGCAACCACTTTGCTACGACTTGTGGACACGGACTTACACAGTTAGGCACGTGTAAAGTAGCTCCGTGTTAAGACGTACCCTTTCCCCAATCGGGATCGGGATTTATGAAAAAAAAAACAATTTCATAAAGCGTTAATGAACCCCAATATTAGGTAAAATTCAAATTTATCACTTATGGGATATTCTTTGGGGACTGCCTTAAAGCCATTCAACTTTAAAAGCTATGATTGATTCTTATTCTTTGACGAATTCTGAATAAGATATTGAAACGCGTAAATATTTATGACATATCATCGCATTTTAATAGTAGGTTAACAAAAAGCTGCCTTTACCGTCTTAAATCAATAGGAAAATTTATGGTCTATGAGGCACAGGTTAATATTAACCGGAGCCGGTGTCATTTTCATGGATGGCAGTCGCTCCCAGGGGGACCCTGCGGTGGTTGTTTGACCAATTTTTAAATATATATATATATATATATATATAATATCCAAGTATAATAATATATCCAAGTATATATTATCTATATTTTATAAACTGTACTCAGCAGATTCAGAAAAAATGAAAAACGTATGATTTTTAGTTTTTAGTATTATTTTCAACAAACTTAAAGCCTACACTATTTAATCTATTGGTCCAAAAATTTCGACATAAGTCGTTTAGGTGAGAATCTGGAGCTTTTTTTCGTTAAATTTTGATTCTTCGATTACTTCTCAAGATATTTTATGAAAAAAACTCGATTTTTTAGTATATCAGTAGACATGGAGTTTACTGTATTGTACCATTTGCTACCTTAAAATACTAAGAAAAAACATAATAACTCAACTCATATATATTTATTTTATGGCATATCATATTAAATAGTAGATGTTTTTGGTGGGATTTTAAATATTTTAAAGATGATATTTATACTTGTTTAAAGCAATTTAAAAAATTTTTGTTTTGTTGCATGAAGGATTTCTAAAAAAAGTAATTATTTTAATTTTTATATAATTTGAACATTTTATTTTTTCTTTGTGGCTGAGACTCTAAGGCCTATTATTATTAGACAACTTCCTCAGCAAAGATGTAAAATGGTAAAGCAAATATTTTGTCATTTTCTTAACTTCCAAGGCCTCTTCATAATTATAATGTTATAAAAACGCATAGTATATCTAGCTTATCATTTATCAAATGTTGACATCTGACGTCCGAGTATCAGACCTTGAGAATTTTCCTACTTCCACTCTTATCTTATAAATTTGAAGAATAAATAAAGCTTAGTACTCGGATGAATAGAGTTGTGAATATCTTCAAAAATTTTGTCTGTCAGCGCTTTTAGTTCTGTATCAGCTATTCACCTCGTGAAAATCAAGATCGTCATTGGCGCTCTATTCTTGACATTAGTGGTTTCCCTCAATTATATTCGTAAGTGTAATATAATACAGTCTTATTGTTAATAAAAAAATAATATCAAATATTCATTTTCTATCTCTCTAAATTTAAATTAGTCAAGGGCACGGGATAAAGCCTTCCCACCTCCTGTTAGACGTTGTAAAGGGGTAGGGGTGTGACTTAAATTTTTTGTTATGATCAAGCACAGGGGTGTCTTGCCGCCCCACGAGACATTGGAAAGGGGTAGCGGTATGGCTTAAATTGTTTCTGTAACTAATCAGTAATCACATGAGTGCCGCAAGTCCCATTTCAAGAAATTCTACACCTTTTACCAACATTTTCCTTCATTTCTCGAAAAATAATGGTTTTTAGGAAAAAATGTATATCATATTAAAGGCATATTTTTAAAATATCCACAACTTTTATTTGAGTCTTTTTATATTACATTTTTAACTGAAATAAACGGAAAAACGAAATTTTTGTAGTTTTTCGGCGTTTTGACCTTGACATATGACATTTGCCCGATTCCTACTTTACAGACATTTTTTTCACAACAATGTATATGAAAGGGTTTTTACGAATGTGTCTGTCTGGCTGTATGTCTGCCTGTGAGCACGATAACTTTCGAAAGAATTAATCTATTGGATTGGCCTTTGTTACACTCTTTTAGTGTCGAAAACTGAAGGTCATGTTCGTTAGCCAGCCAATTTGGATAAAAATTCAAAAAGTTGGACTGAGCAATTGATACTTTTGACTTTTTTTGATAATAACAAAATTATGAAAGTTATAGCATTTATAAAATTCAAAAAAAGGAACGAAAATGAAAATTTTAAGTCAAACAATGCACGATATGAAAAAAATTCAAGAGAAGAGAAACGTTGTAGAAGGCACAGTTTATTTTTTAAGTATGGAAAATGATATTAGAATATTTTAATTTTAATTTTTGAGCCAAACGACGCAAGATAAGAAAAAAAGTCGAAAGAGTAGAATTTGTAATTTTAAAAAGTCAAATAAAATTGCCGTTAAACATTTCTTTATAGAACCAAACGTAAATGATTAAAATAATTTTCTGATCGTCTTTTTAACTATTTATTTGTATATATTATACGGTAAGCGTAGAAAATCGAGCGCGAAGCCCGAATATTATGATGAGAATGTATTCCTTAAGGCTGTTGGAGTCTAAAGTAAATAAATTTCCTTTTTCATTTCGAATCAAAAACAAATTTAATAATTTGTACATGAAGATCATATGACACCGTGCGCGAAGCTCGAGATCCACATGTTTCGGAGCGCGAAGTGCAACAACCGAATCGCGCGCCCTAAGCGCGCTCAAACTTGCAAAAATTTCTAGAAACCCGGAACCCGGAGAAAATTTTTGGGAAATGAGCCTAAAATTACATTTACGATTTTTTGCGAAAAACAAACTTTTCAAATTTCACTCTGTAGCATCGAACCTATTGTTTTTAAAAAAAAGTGCTTTGCAGGCGTGCAAATGCAGACTCAATTTTCATTAATATGAAAGTAAAAAAAAACTTTTACCTGACACTATTAGGTCGTGAGTTGTGAGCTCTCAAAGTTGACCATTTTCTGTCTATTTTTGGAGGTAAATGACATGGACTCAGTTTTTTCAAAGTAAGTCCTTATAGGATGAATCTACGTAAATAGAACCAGGAATGAAATTAAACTCTATGAAATTCTGCGTAAATGTAAAAAAAAATATTTTCTAATCCCATTATTTATGAAGTTATGACCTTCAGGAAGAACCAGTTTTTTTCATTTTTTAGCCGAAAATGTAAAAATTGTGTTTTTTGGAAATACCTCATTTTGTAGGTGCCCGACGATAGAATGATCAAAAGGTAAATGAAGGTGAATGAATTTTCTGCGTAAAATAAAAAAAGTCCTTGCCTTGATAGGTCACGAATTATGATCTTGAAAAGTGGACCCTTTTTCTATAAACTATACCATAAGTCACCTTTGCGTACCGTAAAGTTCACTTTTCCTGCATTTCTTTGGTAAAACTTATCTACAGTTGACAGTAAATGCAGGATAAATTATGAATTGATTATTATTACACTGTTCATGCATTATTAATAATAATGTTAAAGTCATTCAATACATTATTGCAAAATTTCGGGTTCTTCATGATATTAAGATACTAGAAATCATGAAAAAAAAAATCTGTCATTTATTATCAATAAATACGTAATTATTTAAACATTATTTTAGTAAATATTTTCTCATTAACCATAAACATAAAGTCCACTTTTTCAGAACTTACGTAGTAAAATAGTTCTCTCAGAGACCTATTGTAAATTGATTATTATTACATTACATTACTAGTATTATCTTCTTACTTATTTTGATAAAACTAAACCCAGGTCATTTACTCCTAAAAATAGGCAGAAAATGGTCAACTTTGAGAGCTCACAACTCTAGTATAGTGTTAGGTCAAAGTTCTTTTTTTCAAATTAATGAAAACAGAGCCTGATTTTGCTCGTCTGTGAAACACTTTTTCGTAAAATCAATTCCATGCTACAGAGTGAAATTTGAAAAGTTGTGTTATTTAGTAAAACACCGAGAAAAATCGGGCTCTTTTCAAAATCTGTAAGTTGGGACCTATTGGTAAGCAAAGTTTGATGAAAAAAAGTTAGAAAAATCCAAATAAGATAAGATAAGAATGTTTGATACAAAAAAGTGATTATGTTCCGAGCAAATAAAGATTATTTAGTTTAACGAACTTCAACATTTCATTTTTAAAAAACTTTGTTTCTAGTTCAGAAATAATGTTAAACTAAATGCTATTTTAGTCAATTTTCTTTTATTCTTTAAAAAAAATGTGTTAAACGCAAGATATACATCTGGAAAGGGTATACTTTTATAGATTTCAGGAAGTGGAACAATTTTGAACTATGAACTACTATTCATATTTTGCGGAATTTTGAATAAAAATAGAGACTTTTAATCGTTAAAAATGATGTTTCTTCAATTTTAGAAATAAAAACCAATTTTTCTTTACTTTGAAGCTCGGGAACCTTAATAATCTCATTGAAAATGTTTTTCACGTTGTTACTAAACTTGATACAAACGTTTTTAAGAATAAAATGTTGAAACTCGTTAAACGACAAGCTATTTTAGTCGATTATTATCAATTTTTTCTATTTGTTTGGAAAAATTGGTTAGAATACTTGAAAATATAGACATCTAGTAAGAGTATAATTTTATAAATTCTAGAAAGGGGAACAATTTTGAAAGATAAACTGCTACTCGTATTTTGCGTCGTGTTCTAGAAAAATGAGATTTTTAATCGTTAAAAATGAAACAATCATTTTTCTCAAAAACGCGTAGTACTATTTTTTTCTTTCTTGGCTTAAAATAACCGGGGAACATCACCGAAACATGTACAAAAGAAAAACTGGATGTGCAAACACTTTTGGATTTATCTTAATCGAGGCCGACTATGTGTTTCATTTTCAAGTGAATATTGTTTAATATTTAAAATAATTGAATTTTGTAGAGCCGTTGTACTTTTGAATTTTCACTTTAGAAATTAGTCAATTTTTACGCTTCTCTTAAAATCATTCATTCTTGAAGGTGTTCTGTTTAAAAACATTGTGATCATTTTTAGTTTCTATCGTTCTCATTCTCTTCCAATAATTTTCAGTCACATAAAATTGTGTACTTTAATTAAATAGAACATTAAGTATTAAATATAAATAAAAATGGTTTAATAATTCAACAAATACAATTTCAACAATTTTCCTAAGCACATATTTAATATTGTCTTCTCATAAAATTCTAATAAACAATAATTATTGCAATATTTCTTCAACAAAGGAGCAAAGTAATTCAACACTATTGAGACCAAACTACTTTTTCAAACGAGAAATCATAGCTCATTATGACTCTCCTTTCAAAGTTTCTTACGCAAACATTTTTTCTTAATTTTTTCTTAAACTTCTTCACTAATTTTTTCGATCGAAAGACGCGTGACTTCCATTAGTTTCCCAGAGTGCCAGGCTTACAAATTATAACTATAACCAGTCTTGCCGGCGGGTAATTCAGTCTCCAGCCTTTTAAACGAACAAAAAAAATCTAAAAACTCGAAACGGAAGGCATTTTATGGTGCCAATAAACAACCCACAGATAGTAAAAGAAGGGTTTCTTGCGACTCTATGGAGTTAACGGTTAAAGTCAACCGGACGCTACCTTTTTAACCAGAAGCTCCATAAAAATTAAAACCTTTCGTGGCCTCACTCGGCGAACCACTATTGTCCAATTTTTTTTCATAACCAAAAAAAATCAAACTTCAATTTTTAAGGGTAAAATACACGTGCAGGCTTCGGAGGCTTGTTTGGCCAGGAAGAATAGATTCAAGGAAAAAAGTGGCAAAAAATTGGTTTCCCGGTGATATAGGCGAAAAAAAAACGAAGGGGTTGAGACCGTAAAAATGACTTCCTAGCTTGTTATTTTGTCTCCGTGATGTGATTGTAAATCGTTTTCCAGTCGTATATCAGTTGAAAAATATTCGATGGACTGCCTTTTCAATGACCTCGTGGGTCGAGAGGGTTACTAGAAAAAAATGTTGGCTGGAATCCATATTACGAAAATTAATAAAGCCGAGAAATATCATATAAAATTTTATCACCTCTTACAATGTGAGAGTCAGTAATTTTGAGAATCCATTATAAATACATATGTTGATTTTTAATATTCCTATTATAATTAAAGTTTCACTATAATGTGCTCTATAAAATGAATTTAAATACGTAATATTTCTGCAAAAGATGACATTCTTATTATAGGATAAGCTATATTTAAATCTGATATTTTGTTGTTATGCAGCTTCAAAAAGTTATTTAATCTAACAAAGGAAAGTAAAACACTGGGAGAGGTTAAGAAATAATTTTTTAGCATACTGATGTACATTTCTGAGAGTCTTATGTTTAGTTTTATTGTATACTAAATTTTATCGGAAAGATGCTCCGTGCTCTAACATACAAATTTTTAAAATTATCAAACTCACGACTTCGGTAGAGATTGGGAATTCTCGAAATGCATGTTTATGTTTATAAATTTTTTGTATCAATGGCACCTCGTATATCGAATAATGTAAACATAATAAAAGAATTACTGAAACTTTTTAATAACATCGGGAGAGGTTGAAAAACATTTTTTAGTCCACATACCTTTTTCAGAGGTATATAGTTTTACCTTATTATACTAATTTTTATTGGAATCATTCAGAATTCAGGCTTTTCTAGCTAGAAAAAATTAGAGTGTTTGGTCCTCTGTTCTTCGCTTTAGCGGTTTTATTTAATTCTAGTGGTAAACATAAATTTAATACATTTATACATATTTTTAAGTACAGTTTTTATTGCATTTTGATTGAAGTATATATATTTATTTCCGATTCAAAGTTTAAAAAATTAGAAACCCTTTTTCTTTCAAATGTACGAATATTTACGCCTCTCGTGAAAGAGAAATTTTTAAAGTAAGATACCAAGTATACCAAAGACTTTATTCAGTCTCAGGGAAAACTGGCTACTTGTTTAATATAATGGCAGTATCTATGTGTACCGAAAAAATCAGCTATTTGTACAGAGCAAATCTGGGTATTCGTACCGAAATTTCGGTACACGTAGCCACGGTCTAATGTAATATACAAAATAATTAAAGATTTAAGATATATTTGTTAAAAAATGGGTTCTCATTTCCTACATTTTAACCAGTCTTTAAAATATATTTGTGCATGAATCGATGATTGGTGCCTATTTACCCGATGGCCTCATTTTCATTGGCAGTAAGAGAATGGTTAGATTCCTCGTATAAAACTGAATTATTTAAAGCAAGAAATGAGGGGTGTATTTGTTATTCACATAAATCACATTTACATAATTTTCTCAAAACTCCTTGGGGTTTGAGGAATACATTTTCTCAATACGACACTCGCGCTTTGCGCTCGAAATTAATTGAATTTATATTAATACAGATGAAAAATTCAAAAACCAAACGAGATACAATTAAATACGAAACTGACAAACAAATCTAATAACGTAAGCTGGGTTAAGCGGCGTATATGTGGGGAAAGCGGCGCACTCTTAATTCTATATTTAGAACAAGATATTGCTTGTACGTTTTTCAATAGAAGTTTCATAATTGTTAGTTGCGAGTATTTATATTTTTTACCTAGAAGACGCAAATATCGCATTCAGAAATGCAGAATCAAGGTTGCGCCGCTTTCCCCCACATGCGCCGCTTACCCCCAGTTTACGGTACCTACTATCATAATTGATAAATATGTAAAAATTCCAAATTTACGGTTAAACTATCAGTCTTATCAAAAAATTGTAAGAAACAATTTTGTAGGGTCTTTTAAAGCCAGAAATTTTGATGTAGTACTCTTAATCGTATTTCACGTCACTTAGCTAAAAATTTGATTTCCTTTATGGCATTTTCCACGCTTAAAACAAAAACTATTAGCTCTGTAAGAAAAAGGTCATAAGCGATTTTGCAGGTATTTTTTAGACCAGCATTTGGTTTTTAGACATTTTATAGTATCTCGCGTTGTTTAGCTGTAATGTTGATTTTCTAATTTTCTTAATTTTATTATTCATGTCTAAAAGCATATATATTGGTGGTAGAAGGTTAACTAATGAACAGGCGGAGAATGTTCGTAAAAACTATTTTCACTGATTCAGGGGGTCTCAAAACGTCGAGAAATGATGAAAACTGGATATGTTCAATCCAAATTGCCTTTGTATTTTTCAATTAGAAATTCCGAAATATTTTCGAAAGTGTTGAGTTTTACCAAATCTTCCTGTGAAACTGCCGAAAAATGTCACATACCAGTTTTTTATGTTTTACTACTTTATATAAAGTATGTATTATGATTGTGGTTGAAGAGGGTAAGCAAGATCCCCTTGTAGATCCCCTTTCTATAATATGTATTTATTAAATAACGATAAAATCTTTATCTTTTTAACTTCAAGCCTTAAAACTTTTCTGATGTTTCAGTTTGCTTCAGTTACTGGTATATAAGGTCCACATGAACGGTACACCAGAAAATGTGTAGAATTTCCGCGTTAATCCTGAAACTCCAGCCAATCTTCCTATATTTTTAGTAGAAAAAGGTTTTACCATCATTGGACGGCGCAACAGTGATAACAAAATTAAACCAATATTAAGTAATAAAGGCCACCAGACTGACAAGATGTAGGAAATCATCGTCAGAACCCATTGACGCCGGAAGAAATGGGGTATGTAGGCAAAAAATTGCTACTTAGCCTACGAGTTTTGCCGGGTCGCCCGAAAGCCCCGTAAGAGAGCATCACATCGGACACCATGGACCTGGACCGGGAAGATGAATTGGACTTGGATTCGGATATTAATAATTTAGAATTAAAGAAAAACATAAAAAGTAAAATACAATTTCCTTTGTACCGACAGCAATAACTGTGCGATGCTTCTTGAATCGTTATGTAAGGTTTACTCATTAAGAATGGATTTTCTATACATGGGAATATTGAAAAAGTATGTAAGTGCGTGTGATAAAAACAGTTTAAAAAAATACAGTTTCGCTTGTACTTCGAACTCGCATCAAAACGTTTTGATCCGACTTCGGAATACAAACGAAATTGTATTTTTTTAAACTATTTTTATTACTCACACTTACATACATCTTGAATACTGAATTGTATAGAAAATTACCAAAAAGTTAAAAACAGCCCGGCCGTGTACATTTTTTTTGACAGAAGTTCTAGAAAATTTTTATTTAAGTACAGATACTGAATCATAGAAAAAACTGGGGGTAAGAAACGTTGCCGGTAATCAGTGAAACGTGTAATAGCAAGCTGGGTAACTGAGATTGGGGTAAACTCACCGTGAAACTCGGGCGATTTCGCCAACGGACTCCGCTAGAGGCAGCGCGTTACAGATTTTCTAGAAAATGGTTGCTTTTTTAAAGCGCTCCTTTCACGATGCAATAGAGCTAAGTAATAGCTCGAAAGTAATTTCTTCTTTTCTGTTTTGAGAATGTGTCAGAGTTATACAGCTTTTGTGTCTCCTGAAAAAATCGGGTTCTGGCACTTACACCCTTAAGCTCCGGGATCCTTCAATAACATATTTTGGTACTAAAAGATATTTATTAATCAATAACGTCACAGTATGTAACTTGCTGTCTGTAGCGGAGTCCGTCAGCGAAATCTCCCGAGTTTGCACGGTGAGTTTACCCCAATTTCAGTTACTTAGCTTACAAGAAACGCTCCAGGTAATGAAACGTGAAGAACAGAAACGTGCACGTTTCACCGATTACATGCAACTTTTCTTACCTCCAGTTTTTTCTGTGTTATACAAAATTAAAAAATAAATTAAATTTTATATAGTTGCTATTTCATTAGCATGAAATAACTTCTCTCGAATAAAGATTATATTACTATGAATTAGGTTAATCTTCAAATTTTCAAATTGTAAAATGATTCTCATTGGAATGGTTTTGGCTTTAGCTAATCTATAATTTCTGTAGTTTCCTTTTTTCAAGTTTATTTCTGCACCGCAACAAAGGAAATCCGTTTGAAGTGAGGAACAAATTGAAATAATCAATTAATTACTCGTGACATGTTTAGACAATGAAAATGAATGTCTTGATTTCGAAGAAACTTTCCAAAAAGTAGATTCTCAGCTGTGCATGTCGATCTCATCTTGACATCCTCTACGAGTCTACGCTATACGTAAACAAAAAGTATCCACAGAAGCACGTACAATAAGAACCCGTTACTTGTATATCACAATTTGTTTATTTATACTCTAAAATTTCTGTAAAAGACCTCTTAAAAGACTTAATTATAAATTTTCAAAATATTGTTCAAACTGTGCGAACATTGTAATCATATGTAAGCATCTGAATGTAGAAAAAAAATATTAATCGACTTTTATAATTTTAGAAGCCCACTACTTTGTAAAAACTATTTGAACACTTTCAAATGATTTCTCACTGAATTCAATAAAATATTTTGTTTACTAAATCAAATATAAACTATAAAGGTTATTGCACTCCTTATGCGAAAATTTAGAAAAAATTTGTTTAATTTTTAAATTGATACATTTTATAAGAACTTATAAATTGAATTTTAAAATTAAAAAAAAACATTTCTGTATAATAATTTCAATGATGAATAAAATTTGTTTTGAGTTTTACAGATACTGAGGTTTGTAAATTTAAACAAATCGTCTCCAATTTTCTTTTCTTGTCGATATTTCAAAATTCAAAATTAGATACTAAAAGAAAATGATGTG
>JAUMHM010000005.1:43710951-43728835 GCA_032362435.1 Melikaiella ostensackeni
TTAAAAGTAAAATTATTTTTAACAATGATCACACGCTTTGAAAGAGAATCATGCAGTTTATTTATAAAACAACATTTATTGTTGCATTAATCAAAATTGAAATTATTTTTGACAATTATCACACCCTCCGAAAGAGCATCTTGCAGTTTATTTGTAGAACAACATTGAGTGTCACATTAGTTAAAAGTAAAATTATTTTTAATAATGATCACACGCTTTGAAAGAGAATCATACAGTTTATTTATAAAACAACATTTATTGTTGCATTAATCAAAATTAAAATTATTTTTGACAATTATCACACCCTCCGAAAGAGCATCTTGCAGTTTATTTGTAGAACAACATTTAGTGACACATTAATTAAAAGTAAAATTATTTTTAACAATTGCACGCTCCGAAATAAGAGCATCTTACAGTTTATTCATAAAACAACATTTATTATTATATTAATTCGAAGTACAATTATTTTTGATAATAACACACTCCGAAATAAGAGCATCTTATAGTTTACTTATAAAACAACATTTATTATTGCATTAATTGCAAATAAAATTATTTTTGATAATTAATTTTTCGGAAGAGCATCTAATAGTTTATTCATATAACAATATTCATTATTACATTATTTGAGAGTCAAATTATTTTTGACAATTACACGTACCGAAAGATCATCTTACAGTCTATTTGTGAAACTTATTGGCCATAATCGCTTCAATCAATATCAAGAAATCAAACATGAAAGCAATATTGCTTTGTAGAGACGCTGTATTCTTTTTGCTTGACTTACGTGACGTTTGGGCTAGAGCAAGAGTTATTCTACCTCGAAAATGACTTATGTACCAACAGTTGAACCACTGGGAAAAGGCGAATTCATTATAAATATCAATCGAAGTAACTACCATCAACAAAAGCTGGAATAACTCTCAAAGTAATAGTCTTACTCAGACATTACTCTTGTATTGCTTGACTTCAGTAAAATATACTTAGACAACATTACATTTCGCCTAGAAACAATATTTTAATACTTTTAGTTAAACCGTTGACACAAGGCTTTCAGTAGAAAACTTCGGCGAAAGTTATTAAATATTAGATGAAGCACAAAAACAATTGCCTTACGGAGATATTGTTATTGTACCACTTGACTCCGCAAATATTTCGAACCAAAACAAGATTCTATCATGTACAAAAATTGTATGAGTCGCAGATCCAAAACCTGAGAAATATAATACAAGACTGACGGTTTGACCATTGTTATGGGCATTCTTATTATCATCATCTTCTATGATGAGTGCATACAAGTTGCGAGAAAGAGACAGAGAGACAGAGAAAGCACAAATTATCACCTCGCAAAGGCGCTATTTTTCTTTTAATTAACTGCAAGAGGCAGATGTATTCAAGACAAAATAGAATACCGGTCTGAAGATTTAATCTTATGATATTCTGAGAGATTCCTCAGTTAGTCATTACCGACATAAATCATTATCTCTGTCTGTAGGGCGACACCGAAGAAACACTTACTCCATAAACAAAAGCATCTATTTTATTGATAACATCTGTTTTATGTCTATCTTATACATGTGGTGTCAGGTCTGAAATTTTAACTTTTAAACTTTGTATCAATACAAACATCTACAAATCGTGTGATAAACAACTTCTGTTATCAACTGAACTGCAATCATTCGAAAGCTCCGACTTCTAATAGTTTTACCGTTAACTTTCCGAAAATTCAAAAAGTAAAAGGTTATGTAAGGTTCATATACTGTGTACTTGAGGAGGCTTACCGATGTGAGTCCAAAATGTCGATGATAAATAACTGGGGCATCTCTGGAATGTCATAAGAAGAAATCTTTTAGACTAGTATTCTACAACATTTACCATCAATTAATTAGTTTTTACCCTGGTCGACACCAAGAACATCAATCCATCCTAATTCCATTTCGCCCAAAATTAAATAATCTACCAATGGTTGGACCGTTGATAGAGGGCATAATCATTATTATCAACGGTTTACACCATATGCAGAAAAATATAGGGGCAGCGTCAACGGATGGATCGAAACATAAATCTATTTAAACGGAAAATGAACTTGTCTACAAATAGGTGGACTGATGAAACAATCGCGTCGTAAAGATGACCTTGGATTATCTTAATCTATTTTTATTGCTATAATTGTTTGTAATTTAAATGTGCATGAGTATATTCAATCTAGCAATCCAGCTAGAATTTCTAGCTTATGAAGTGCAGCGCATTTTGAATTTCATACATATACATGAGTATATTTGAAATGGAAATAACACTTCATCAAATGCAGTATATTTTAAATTCCATATACACCCTGCCGAAAGAAAAACTCAGAAATATCTCAGGCGAATTGACTTTCTAGAAATGACCAAATTTGTTGGTTTATTCAAATTTTTGCTCGATCAAAGTTTGGTGAGACTAAAGATATGAATGTACACTCCTATTTACGACGACTTAGCTGCTTAGTGAGTAGTTGGGTGTTTACTTTTAGCAATGAATAATACAAATAATAATGTAGCCTCCGATAGGACTGACACTTCCGCTGCCCGAGGCATGCCTTCGGCAAAGTTTCACGCCATGAATGGAGATTGGGTGTTTGGAATGCTAGAGGTGTAAATGATTTTAGGGGAAAAAAATTGCGGGATACAATGCGTGTGAGGAAGCTAAATATTTTATTTGTATTCGAAACAAAGAAGAGGGGATGTGAGCTAAGAAAGGTAGTTAGTGGATTTGAACTTTGTTCAGGCGTAAATGATAAATCATATTGTAGCCAGGGAGTCGGTCTGATGACGAATGAGACAGCAAAACAACATGTCAAGGAGTATGAATGAGTACTTCCTAGATTATCATAGATTGGAATGAAAGTGGAAATCAGGAGGCTCTTCATTATGGGGTGCTCAGCTCCAGTTGATGGTGACAGTAGAGATGAAAAAGATACCTCCTGGGACTTGCTGAATGACATTATAGGCACTTGCGATTTGCTGAGATTCAATATGAGATTGTTTCCTGCCAATCTTCCAAGAATTCCATTTATGTGTTTCCGGTGTTGTTCGTTGTTCACGGAAGTAATTAATATGTCATCCACGAACGTGATTAAGTGTTTGCTCATGCCCTGTAACGCATGGTCCAATCCACAAACGAGAGCGGCCGTACTAGTTTTGAGACTGAATGGGACGTCTCGAAACTCGTAGCTTCTCCCACGGTATTGAAATACTGTGTATTGTCCAGAATCTGGGTGCAGAGGTACCTGCCATAAACTGCTAGTCATATTAAGATTTCACATTATATTCATACCTTTCCATTTCTGGAAAGGCCTTTCCGCTGGCACTAGACACTCCTAATCTTCGATTAGGATCTCGTTCAATTTTTTAGCATCCAGGCAAAGGCGAATCGATCCATACTTTTTTATTACTGGCATGACCGGGTTTATATAAGAACTATTCGATCTCTGAATAATTCCCATATTTAACATTCTTTGTACTTCGGCGTCTGCCTTCTCTCAGTGGGCCATAGGGATAGGGCAGCTGCGTCCGACGGAAGGCTGTCCTTCTTTGACTTTACGTACATGCCTGTATTTTGTAAGTAGTCCGGGTTCACGTCAAAAAACATGTCGATGTTTCTATAGTATTTCCCCAAGTTTTGTTTCCTCGTTTTCGTTCATTTTTTCCTGGATCTCATCCCATGTGATATTTAAGGGTAAGTCTTCATTTCTTGTGGGCTCTTTTCTATCCTTTATCTCCTCCCATTTAATAGCTTCTACCGTGACTGTTTCGATGGTACTGAGATTATAGTGTCCTTCCTGTGTAGCCTTGCTCTCGTCCTGTATAATTCTAATGGCCGGTTGGCCTTCTAAATACGGAAAAGTTAGTCTTCGTATCTAGATCAATGTTGGCTCGGTGTTCATCCAACACGTCGATTCCTATTATACAGGTACGTGGTAGCCGTTGCACGACCGAGAATATTAATTGAAGGATAGTGTTTGGCAATTGTACATCAGCATAGATTTGCTTGCTGAGTCATACCGCCTTGCCCCCCACTGGCCCTGCTACGGCCATACCTGCCAGTGGTGGGCTGGGATAGCGACTAAACCTTTCTTGTTGTTGTTAAGATACTCTTCGGAGATACAGGTAATCTCCGCCCATGTATCAATCAGCGTTTTCGTAATAATGCCGGCAATTTGTATGTTTGCCGTATAGCATGTGGTTGGTGGCCTGGGCGTTGCTTCTGTAGTCTCCTCCATGAAGTCCTCACGTGAGTTTGTAAGTACGTGAGCCAAATATGTGACTTTCGGTGCCATGTCAATTTTTTTATTTATTATTTTTTTAGTGACGTGGCTGCTGCTCGTTTCCCGCATCATTTGATGGTCCTTCGAGTAGGTAGCTCGCGCTCTCTTTCTCTTGCTGTGAATCGAGCTTCATATGCTGCACTTTGAAAGGCGGCTGACTTGGCGATTGCCGCCACGAATATCCCTTATGAGGGTCAGGTTGCCCCCCAGGATCTGTGCTGGGTCTCGATCCGACATTTCCACCTGCTCGGTAGCCATTCTGTTGTGATGTCCAATTGTTGTGATTCACGGCACTATTAAATTTCGGATAATTACCTCCATGATAGTTGGGTCTTCAGGCACCCGGGTTGTTTTGCATATAATCACGTGAGCCACCAGTCGTTGGGTGCACCCGACAAGGATTTTTTGAGCAGATATTCGACATTGCATGTTCTGGGGCGTACCACCTCTCAGTATTGTCCTAGTTGCCACAGGCACCTCGGTGAGCTTCCTTCACCATTAAATTCCGGTAACACGTACTTTATGATGGGTTTAACAATCGCTGCGGGGTTGTCTGATCTAAAGGTGAGATCATCGGTGATACGTTCTGCCTCCTAGCATTGGCGGTCTCTAACCGGTTAATTTGAGTCTGCATTCGGTTTTCCCAATATTCTAAGCTCTACGTCATTTTTTTAGTGGCTTTCAGTTATCGGCTCATACCACTCTCCAATGCTGCGAGTTTTGCTTGGAGGATCTCATCATTTCCGTCCATTTGCTGGTCACGATACGTCTTTTCCTCCTCTAATATTCTTTTAGTCATTTTCTCCAATTCCTCAAGCCGTTAGTTAATGCGAATCCACATTTGTTCTGAGTCTGGCTCAAGCACTAGTTGTACAGTCACACGTTCCTCTGTGTTATCGATAGTAACTTTACGGATAGTCACCTTTAGATCCTCTGTTAATTGTCTTCTTCAACAAGTCCTTGAAAAACATTTCAATCAGTTTATTCCTATCCATTTTCCAATTCCGAGATAAAAGAAGGAACCTTACTTCTTTTTCAACTCTTCGTGGCCCAACGATGGGCGACAATTGTAACCTGCCGCTTTTTTGGCATTCAACTAAATTTATAAAAAAATTACGCTTGTAATTATTTACTGGAAATTTTAATTAATATGATTTGAAATAGAAGAAGTTCTCATGAGAGAAGAAGTAAAATTCTCAGAACAATAGAATTAATATTCGTAAATGAACCTGAGCTAACTAAGTTACACACATGTATTTATCACCTATTCTATGATGTTGGTATGATTCTTAATTTTGAAGAAAAATAATCCCCTCTGGGGAAAAAGTGACGCTATTTAGTACATCTAGAACTGATCGCATTCAGTTTTTCTTTTTATGTCCTAAATCTAGTTCTTTGTATCGCCAAAGAAATCCTTATACAAGTATTCCATCTCATTTGTTTTTATTTTTTTTTAAATCAATTTTCTCTCATTATATCATTTCATTCAAAACAGCACACGCTTATGAATAATTTCTTCACATCATATCTTAAATCTCAATTTTGATGAGTATCGAGCTGCTAATAAAATTTAGAGAGTATCTATCCTGGGACAACAATCTTTGTTTTCTTGTGTTCGACTATAGTCGAGGTATATGAAGTGGAGAGATCACTACATCGACTAGATGACAAAGTAAGCTTCGATCTTTTCTTCAATAATTCTCTTCGAGCAGTTCCATTGATTTCAATCTTATATTGAAAAGTCAGGAGAACAGAGATCTGTTGATCTTCATATTTAATTATATATTTGAATGTCTTTATTTAGTATTGTTATACTATTCAAGAGCGCGTACGCGAAAATTCGGGGATAGTAATCTTTGCTTTCCCGTGTTCGACCTTAGTCGAGATATTTAAAGGAGAGAGATTACTACATCGACTAGATAAAGCAAACTTCGGTCTTTTCTTCAATGACTCTCTACACCAAGAAAAACTTATTTCAAATGGGCACTATTGTCTTAGGAGAGCAAAAATTTGTTATCATTATATTTCGACAAATATTCACAAAGCCTTTATTACATTTCATTATTTTATTCAAAATTCATAATCGAGTTATTAGGATAATCTCTTATTATATGGGAAGCCTCAGCTTCAGACTCTATGTCATGAATCGTAGGACTGAAATGCAGTTGCAAAAGGCACTATAATAGGGACGCTTTCCTTGAGTGAGGCCTCTGCTTTGAGACGCCGTCGACCCTTGTTCACGAGGTACGACAAAAGTGGAAGACAGAGCTGACAAAGGCAAGCAGGAGATGAATTCTCAGACGGATTTACAATCCTTAGCCGTCTGTTTTCCCTTCAGGAATCTCAGCTATTCAAAACACTTTTCTCAAAAAAATACACCTTACTCCGAAAATTCAGATTAGAGACTTTTTTGACCAGATTAAGGAGTAAATTTCTGTCTGCTCATAAGAAACTAGACTGGATTCACAGGATCTTTTGTGTATTGCACGCTAGTCCTTAGACTAGTTTACAAAGTAAACCCTGCTTTATTCGTCAGTGGAAATGACATAATAATTAAATAAAATATAAGTGTACATATAAAATAGCATGTGCTTGCGGAAAACGATCCTGAGATTTCTTTCTCCGATAAAATCGCCAGACAACTTGTGCCGTGCTCCCCTGATCGCTTTTTGAGAAAGGCTTCTGAAAAAAAGGCCAGAAAATATTCAGACATCTATGGGATCTATGGTTTCCTGATGTCCCTAATCTCTGAAAGTATTCTGGCGAACCGTCACCGTGATCCATTCACGGAACATGACAGGAGAGCTGTACAAAAAGAAAAAATATCAATAAAAAAATGTAATATTTCATCTTTTATGTATTAATCTAAAATTCAGATTTGTGTAAAATCATGAAATTCTTCTCCTTGTATATAGCATTCATAATAAAATGAATAAAATAGATAAAGAAAATAAGTAAGTAAATGAAATAAATGAAAATAGATGAAAAATTGATATATGTAGAGTTGAAAATTAATATACCCACATAGAAAGGTCACCTACCTATTTCCGTCTTCTAACAGCGTATATCACTGATGTTCAAAAATAAAATCTAAATATGCAACTTTAATAAGATTTATCAATAATCCAGAATAATAAGCTCAAACCCTTCCTTTTCATCATACACTAGAACCCCACCTTAAGTGCTGCTATTATAAAAAACAAAGGGACCAAGGGGGCCAGAGAGAGAGAGTCGCTGCGAGGTCAGCGGCAGTGTCTCCACAACAACGTAAGAGTGCATGAAAAAAGCGCGCTGATATATGTACATACGTACGTACGACCCTAATATATGTACATACATACATAAAAATCAGTACTTTGATAAAGTTTGACTTTCGAGCACAAACAATTTTACTTTCATTATGATATTATAAAACCAAAATGGCAAAAATAGAAGAAAAAAAATTTTTTTGACGACAAAACCTCAACAGAAATGGTTCATATTGATTGTTTGTGGTTTGGAGAGCCTCGACATAGAACTAAGGCCATTGAGGGTACCTCGGAGACGGTCTCTATTGTGAAGTTCAAGTGTACAAAACTTTGAGAAAATTGTTTTTATAAAAATTGAAGATAAACAAAGAAAAAAACTCTGTCTTGGAAAACTGCTTCTTAATATCGATATTGAAAATTACAACAAAACATCATAAAAAGAAATACGAAAATATTTAGACCCTAAATATATTAGAAACATAAAAATTCAAGACTCACTTCAAAACTGGAGGAGGAAGCGTTTCAGAAGCAGTTCTAGGAGCTAGGGCCACGGAATGAGAGTTTGATCATGAATCGACGGATGTAGAAGCCGCCTATTCTACCCACAAAGAGTTTACCAGGCGCCTTCGGTACCACGAAAAAAATACGGCATAGTCGGGCCTTCGTTTCGGAAGAAAGCCATTCCACAGATTCTACCCACTGGATAAGCGCGGTGATGCGTTGCATTTCTAACGACTTGCCCCTTGGTCCATCTAAAGAAGGTAGAGCAAAGAACAAACTATAGTCATCCATCGCAGCCTTAGTCATCTCTGAGGAAAGAGGAGGAATCATCTTCCGTTTTTTCCTTTAGATAACTTCTCCACCTCTTAATATTCGTTATATTCTGCTGCTGAGTGTCCGGACCCATCCACGAACAGGAACCAATGAATCGCTTCATTTTATCAAGTAATTGAATGCTCGACATCGCACACAAATAAAATTCCTAAAAATCTTCTGAACTAAAGGCACAACACATACACAAACTGTTTACTACCAAACGAACGCACTGTAGAAAAAAAGGTATTTAACAGCGAACGCAGCGAGCACGCTGAATAAAACATGAGAGGTCCAACGCCATCATAACGTAAGCAATCCCCACTTGCAGCCGCAAACGTGCTGCTGAACTGTCTGCCTAGTGTTATCAAAGAGTTATCAACGATCCAGC
The DNA here is from genome assembly GCA_032362435.1 of Melikaiella ostensackeni. Taxonomy (NCBI): domain Eukaryota; kingdom Metazoa; phylum Arthropoda; class Insecta; order Hymenoptera; family Cynipidae; genus Melikaiella; species Melikaiella ostensackeni. The sequence continues at coordinate 43,719,710 of JAUMHM010000005.1, forward strand.
AAGAGTCGATTTAGAAAGAGATATTTGTTCTACATATTAATCTTAGTTAGAAATTGAAGAAGAAAATAAAAATAATGATAAAAAGCTGTTCAAATATATTTTATAAAAAGATAAAATCAATATCCATCCATGCCTTCAAACCAGGCTAGCGAGGGCTCTAGCGTAAAATCCGGTGTTGTTTGTTATATACCATGTAAGAGGTGGACAAGTTTTCGCATAGTTTAAAAAACAATGTTTCATTAATTGCTAAACATTTTGTTGTACAATTTTTCATAAGAGAATCAGAAAAATCTTTTTGCTAAATAAAGGCAAGAAGATACAAATTTGTGGTGGTAACTGAAGTATATTTGCTGATAATGCGCTCTTCAAATTCTTTTAAGCTAAAACAAGACTTGAGACGTTAGACCATGAAAGGTTCTATGTAATAAATATCCAAATAAATGGACTGAAAAATCGAACCTGCAAATATTCCTTGAATTAAATTAAATAGAAAGATAAATAAAATTGCGAATTGAAATAACTCTCAGGAATTCCTAAATGCCCTGATGAATTTCCTGTTCACACCAATTGTGGACAGAAATATTCGCGCTACTTGCAATTTTGCAAATTCCAACAAATTGTCATGCCACAGAGTTCATCGACTCTTTTCCCACAAATCATACAACCTTCAATCCACCAATCGAAAATTCCTGATGCATCAAAATTTCAGGATTCATCAAAATTTCCAACCTAATCCACTGGCAGCGTACCTACGACAAGCATCGTTCAAGAATTATTAAGGCAGTTCCACGAGCTGCCTGGACTAACTAAGAAGTCGCCAAATAAGGATCACTTTTCTTCGGAAAAACTTGACGCTCGTCCTTCTGGTAGTTCGATAATTTTGCATGACAGCCCACAAAGAGTTGGGTTTATTTAAAAATCTTTCTCGAAATGTAAAAGGTATTTAAATAGCCTTGTCCAGTTAGATCGCGTTGGGGAACGAGAGCCTTTGTGGAATAATCTCACGATGGGTCCGCGACATTTCCTTGTGAAGGGACGTAAAATTTAACAAAATTAAAATTCGGATTCTGTAGGTGAAATTTCTCTGGTTCACTGGTTCTTGGGGAACTACCCCTACGGAATATTGGCTGGGGAATTTCAGTTATCTAATTAACGGCATTGGCCAACTCTCGACGGAATATTTCTAAATCGGGCGGTAAAGCAAAAGTCCTTTTTTTTCCTTCGCTCCCTTTTAAAATATCAAAAATGAATTCTTGGCAAGAAATGAAATTTAGCAATTCGGTGTGATTGGGAAACCAGCGTTAGCCCTCATAGTTGCTTTCCTCTTCAAGTGGAAATATTTAAAGGACCGCTTAAAATGCTTAACTAGGGAGCGTAAAAAGGCTCAACGTGAAAAATTTTCATTCAGAGATTTTTCCCTCCTAATTGCGACCAATCAAAAAGAAAGCGGAAGAAGAGGCTTCGTGCTCGAATTTCAAACCGAGCAATTACCTGTATACTTTTCTTTGTAGTTGTGACTCGGTTTCTGATGAAAAGTTATAGGAAGCGGTGTTGGGTTTAAAACTACCCTTGCTTTTCCGGCTTGCAACCAAATATCGCCTCTTCGTGTGAAAACGGGAATAACTAGTAAAGAAAGGGAAAAAAGTGATTACACCTGTGCAACAGCGTACGTGTGTGTATGCGTGAAGTGAATCCCAAAGAACTAGAGTTACTAATAATGGCAACGACTCTAACTTCCAAATGTAGCACAGACGAAAGAATTTGGATGTGAATCGTTCGAGGATTCACCCAATTCCTTCCGATCAGTAGGATAAGCACAAATGTCATTATCAGTAAGTCCAAATGTATAGTTTCAATTTCAAGTGTGTTTGCTTGTGAAAAATCGCCAATTAAAATACATCTCATAAAATTTACACATAAAACATATGTTTTCTAGAAAGGCATCGACCATATACGATATATCGCACTGGCGTTGACAGAATATATGGAACACTGAAAACAGATACAAATGTCTTTCGACATATCATACCAAACAAATATACCATAAGGTGCGAAACATCCTCGGGTGAGGAAAAATGGTGGATGTTTCTCACAGCGAATAATTCAAAAGTAAAGAGCCTGACAGGCGATTAGTTTTTCAATTTGTAAATCTCTGCAAATCAAGTTGGCTATAAAACTGAAATTCCCAATAGACCTATTTTATTATCGGTAAATATCCTGGTTCATTCCATTTGCATATGTTAAAATTTCTCATCGCCCCGAATCGATGCAAAGACACTTCTGGGTCAATAGTCGATCAGCCTATGACTAACAATGTTGGTTGTTTAGGTTGGGCTTAGAATATGATCTTATAAATAGGAAATATGGCCCAACTCAGACTGCCAAGCTTTGGTTGACAAATTCGGGCTACATTCAGGCATGAGATCTCACTTCGGGTCCTAACATGAATTTGCACATGAATATTTCTCAAACCAAGAAAAATTATCCACCAATAATGAAAAATGAAATATAAGGTGTTTTAAATGTAAAATATAAAAGAAGGCCTAAACTGTCAGTTTTGCAGTATTTCAGATTCAGTTTTCAGTGCTAAAATAACTATAGCCCTGCTGGACCCTCTTTAATCGATTCATGACAAGTTTGAGGTACTATCAGCGTGAAGTAATTTTCTTGAAAATTTTTTTCAAATTGGAATCATAGATTCAGGAAAGTGCTGTCTAATGATCTGTAGCCTATTTTGAAAATCTCTAAAACATTTTTCTGCCCCTATTTTTTATTTTTTAGTATTCAAATTTTTTCTAACTGGTCTTATGGGTGACTATAATATATATTTCGAACATCAAAATCGGTTTAGTCGTTTTCGAGAAAAATGACTTTTAACATTCTCATCTCAATGGGAGGGTATTGGTTTTATGTCAAAATTGACTTTCGCGGATCTCATCAAATCTCGACGTTTTTGGACTCACTGATTGAGAAAGAATGGATTTTACTTCAGTGTTTCTCTGACGTTGATGTTGTCGTCTGTGAACACGATAAGTTTCTGAGGAATTGTCGGATTGGATTGCCTTTTGGCATACTGTTTGAAGGCCAAAAAGAAAGGACGAGTTCTTGAACCAGCCAATTTGCATAAAAATTCGAAGAGTTGGAGCATTTTCAAAAATTGTGGGACCATTTTCTTCAAGATTGAAAAATGATATGTACGGCTATTCGTACTACTCAGAATGTCGAACAATTTATCATGATAACTATTTTTGATGAAAAAAAAATTATAAGAGTTATATCATTTTCAAAATTCAAAAAGAAAAACGAAAATGAAAATTTTAAGCCACACAATGCACGATATGGAAAAAAATATGGAGGAGAAGAACGTTGCTTTTTGAAAGCCCTACAAGATTGTCATAACAATTTGTTGAATTTTCTCAAGGAAATAAAAATTCGAATTTTGAGCCAAATAACGCGAGATACGAAAAAAAGTTATGGTATCAAAATTGTTGCTTTCACAATGACCCACAACCTATCGTTTGAAAATTTTCTGGTAGCAGGCATAGTTTGTTTTTCAAGTATGGAAAATGATATTGAAATATTTCAATTTGAATTTTTGAGGCAAACGATAGAGCCTTAAGTAAATAAATTTCCGTTCTCATTTGGAATCAATAAAAAAATTCAGTGAGTTGTACATGAAGAACATATAGCTCTGAGCGCGAAGCGCGACGACCGAATTGCGCGCCCTAGGCAAATTTTTTTAATAGTATTTCCGATGGATAAAACCAGAACCGATGGCCGAAAATGGCTGGTTAACGATGTCATCCTTTTTTTTGAGGCCTTCAAAAAGTGTGCCAAAGCGCAATTCCCTTAGACAATTCCTTTGAAAGTTATCGTACTCACAGACGACCACGTCAAACAAACACCAAAGTAAAATCCATTTCTACTCAATCAGTGAGTCCGAAAACATCGAGGTTTGATGAAGTCGGCAAAAGTCAGTTTTTACGTAAAACTACTACATTCTCATTGAGATATGAATATAAAAATATAAACAAACTTAGATCATTTGATAAGTACATAGTAGGTAGATAAAAGTTTCATGAAGTCTTGCGTTAGCACATTTGCATTGTACTCGTATATAGGTACGCAAACTTTGCGTAATTCTCCTCTACTGTTCTGAAACTTGACTCAGTAAAAATGACGCATTCGTCGTGAACGATCTTTAGCATAATTCGTTCAGAGTCATTGAGCCTCTCTTCGTAAGTAAGGTCAACAAGGTGTCACGTATTTTCAGTTATAACGATTAGAGAAAACTATTTATCCTAGCTCTTTCATGTTTTGGAGGTAAGTTTGCCAAAATTTCAAATTTATTAACGAGTATCCAGTGGTTATTTAAAAAAAATTCCATTAAAATATTTCCCTTATTTGTGAAAATCGCAATCGATTTTCCAATAGAAGAGAACGTTTTATTGCAAAAGTGATTCAATTTTTAATTCTCCAACTTGAATTTTGACTTGTCCAAAAATGAAAATGTCTGATACCGAAAATATTTCACCGCATACTGAATCCTTATTTTCAAGACTGAATTGTTCGTGAATAAATGCTGTTAGAGGGTCTGAAATTTTCACAGACACGAGATTGATTTTCTAGATAAAAACGTGATTTTCTTAGAACGTGAAATATTACACAAGTTGTGATATAAGTTTTGACGGACTAATCACCTAAATTTTCTGCCTTGAAGTTATTCATGAACTGTAGACATTCTTAAAAGGACAAACTTGACACTTATAATCCATCAAATAACGAATATAGTATGAAGGTATATGTACTCTAATAAGGTATCAGAGTAATCATTAGTTACACATAGAATGGTCCCTAACCATCTAGCTAGTATCTGTATTTTAAATTTCTCTGATACAAATTCTTTTTATCATAACACAAAATATAATTCACACAACTTACATGACAATGTTAAATCAAACCAAGAAATTATATCTACCAATAGCCTAGAGGCGTGCGCGTTAAAATTAAATCTCAATCAATATAATAAGTTCACTGAATGTAAATTCAATGCCAAATCCGTAGAACGATTCCAATACACTCTATAATAAATCAAACTCAAATTCTATTCTAAGAGAGTACCATATATTTTATGGTATAGGTATTTCGCTTTCACAATAGTCAGAAACAGAACTTTGAACACGATAATAGGTTAACAATAGGTGTTTATACGCGCTCAATAAATTTTAATAGCTTTAGCCCTAATATGCAATTAGACATTCAATAACTAGAATTCTACACGGAAAGTGGCACCTGGCCTTTGAGTTCGTAGGTCCTACCTGATTAGGATAATCCTCCTATAATTGCTTGTTTACCTTACCTGGCTGCAGGTAGGTCTTTCATTCAGAAATCAGTCTCAATCTTTTCTCACACATTTATTTGTATATTCAAATTTGTCGAATTCAGGAAACAGAGTAAGAGTAAGGTGAAGGCACTCTTTCTTATTTATTTCTGAATAAAAATGGTTCACAAATGATCACTACTTGGATCGGGGTGCTGAATTGACTCAGTTCCCCTCGTCTGTGAATCTTGTGCCTGTGCTGAACTTAGCCTTGAAATGCTTACCTTCAGAGCCTTACTCTGACTCTCTAAAAGCGACAGGTAGCAAGAAAGTGAGTTTTTAAATTTCTGTGTTTCTCTTTATTTGAAATCGAAGAGTCTCAGTAAGTCATGCGACTCAGAATATCCAAAGAGAGATTTTAATTCCTTCTAAATTTTCTTTTCTATTCTTGTAACATTTAATTATCAGGATCTGATTATCTGCGATAAATATAATTCAGGGCAAATCGGTTACCTCTTTTCTCGACCAGAACGTCGGGTAGACCCTAGTCTGCTCGTAAAAGGGTACAAGGATTTAACACCTGTCACTTTTACAGGAGGGCACTTTCTTGACCAGTGGACAGAGTGGACTCTGCTTTGCTTATAAGTGGTTCCTCCTCCATAAATATTGAGAACAACACACAAATTATCATTGGTAATATTTCACGGATATAAAACAATCAGTCTCACTGGAAATTATCTCTCTTTGGAGATCAAAAATCTTGTTCTCACATAAATTTTCTTTGAATTCACAATTATCTTTTTTAATTTTAAATCCACTGATTTTAACCAAATAATAATTCACTCTGAGTCCAAATTCCAATAACCAATCACAAAAATGATAATATTCAAATTCTCTTTCTTGAGACTTTACTCTTTCGACAGCCAAGAACGAAGAACAAAATTCAAAGAATCGTCTTTCGGAAATTATATTCCCTTCAGCGAAGCTTTTCAATACAGAGTGGAGCAGTCTCTCACCAAATATTAAAGCACTCCTCTCAGTGGGGAGGTATGGGACCAGGGTACAGAGTTGAGTCTGCTCCGCTCCCAAGTTATCTCCCGGAGACGACCTTCGCGTATTGCTGGTCCGATCTCAACTGGCGAGATTCTGAAGCAACTGAGAGCCCTTCGACTTCTCTTGCGTCAGCATCTTACCCTCAGGCTACACATCCCTAGTGGGTACTCGCGAGCCTGCGTGTTTCCCTAATCCCTGCTTGTTGACAACCCAAAGATTGTTTTACATGTTTGCTCTTAGGTTTGCCCACAAGCAGGCACTTGTATGTAACCCTTGCAGCAAGCTTGCGAGGAAAGCTTGAAATTCCTTATAGATTTCGGACAGGAAATTTGTCTTATTTAATCCGCATTCTCTGCCAACCCTCGCGAAAATAAGTGATGGAAACTCATTCCACACAAATTCGAACGATTTCAAAATCCGTATTTGATCCAATTCAAAGCAATTTCTCCATCCTTCTTGATCCGTACACCAACAAGTCCAATACGAACGCGCATTTCAATCTGTACGCTAAATCCGGATGCATCTGAGTGAACCCAAGTTCAGATTCATTGAGATCGCACGCCCGGAGTGAAAAGGAATGAAATGCGGGTTCGAAAACTTTCTTCGGATGAAAATTAAAAAATTATTCGTGATAGTTTGGATTGCTTCGGAATAAATACCTGTTCAGAACTTTTAGCACAAAATTTCTATTTTTCCCGAACTCTGTCCAAGTTCGTCCGAAGTAAGTAATTTGTGATTTGCAATTTTTTTATTAGGTCCCGAGTGTCAAGTAGCCCTCTAAGGAAGAAACTAGTAAACTAAACTAACTAGTAGTATTGGTACAAACTCTTGTGGAATAAATTGTAATAATAGAGGAAACCTTTTAGCTATGAATAGTGATTGTGTAAATGTCACAGCTGTGTAAATATAACATCGATTAATGATTATACGGTGGTTAGTAATATATAAATACGAACATAGTGTGACATAATCCCTCTGAAATCTGGAATATGTGTATAAAAAGTGAAATCTAAAAAGTATCCGTACTGACACAGCATTTTTACAAATTTCGGAACGAGAAAGTGCTTTGCAGTAAATGCCAATCCTGCGTACTCCCGTGTAGAAATAGCCCCACTTGACCACATTGCAAGTTGATTCCCACTGCGGGGCTAGTTGGGCTATTTTCTTGGTCGAAATTTCGTACGGCTACTGGTCAGATAATTTCGTTGTCAAGATTTCTAGGCGGATGCACGGAGAGAAAGCTCGGGGAATTTCTAACGGAAATTCTGGTAAAAATTCATACTATTTCTTATAACGTGGTGACACAGTGGGCTTTCCAGTGAAACATAATTTCTTAGTTAGTATATTTTAATGTGACTTATTTTGGAAATTTTCATGAATACTTTTTGCGTTAAATAACTGAAAACTAAAGTAATTATTCATATAATTCTCGAAGCAAATTCTGTGCCTTGTACCATATCGTACCGTGCAGAATGGGAATTTTTGTGGAGGTAAATAGGAAGGCTGACCCTCTCCTACTACCTGCAGATCCTTACCGAAGAGTACCTTATGCCATGAGCATGGTAATTTTTGTACAAGTAAATAGGAAGAATGGCCCTCCCCTACTACGTACAGTTCCTTACTGGACAGAGCCTTATACCATGAGCATGGTAATTTTCATTAAGGTGAATAGGAAAAATGGCCCTCCCTCACTACCTGTAGTTAGTTACCGAAAAGTACCTTATGCTATGAGCATGGTAAATTTTTCGGTGGAACTTTGGTGAAAGCTGCTATTTTGAATATTTGTTCATCCCACCATATTAAATTATATACTAGCATGTCCAACGTAAGTTCTCTGTTAGGTTCATAGTAAAATGTGCGACCTTATATACCACGTCATACCTACACTTTCAAGAGTTTCATACTATAGGCAAGGTTATTATTTCCATCCAGCTTAAGAGGTATTAAAATAAAAAATAGAATAATTTAACATTCCTTCTGATCATTTATTCGTCCAAGGATCACAATATGGTTTCATTGATGTATGTCAGTGTCATGAGGTACTTCATATGTTTGAAAGTGATCATTATAGTAAACATTTTTCAACTTTTCTGTGACAGAGACCGTTCCACAATTATCTTATACAATGCAATAGCGCACAGTGTAAAATTTTGACCCGCTTTCTGCTGCGACCATTATTATAACACCGGATTTCACATATTTATCGCTGAACTTAATGCAGTTGACAAGTTTTACAAAACCTCTAACATTGGATGGCAAACATGAGGGAAAATCTGAATAAAGTGGAAGGGAACTTGCAAAAATGATTTGAGATGGACCGCAGGTGTATGATAAGTAGGTCGACACGTTGTAGATAAAACGACGATTTAGTTTTAGCTGGTGTCTAATCGCTATCGTGTGAGAAATATTGACTCGACTTATTGCTGCATGAGAGCTACTTTACCTGCTCTGTGTTTACTTTCATACCGCATTGATGAAAGTTTACCTAAAGGTCCCATCAAAAACATTATTCGAGGATGATGCAGAAGAAAGTGATGTTTTGGTGTTAGACTGTTCAGAAATAATTGATTTAGAAGAGTTAAATACTCATTGATTAAACAATCCAAGTATTTATCTGAACCGCGTTGATGACTTTTGGCTGATAATATATCTACGATACTTTTCAACAGTATCATCTGTGGCGACCTATTATTCACAATTTATTTCAAATATCTCAAGTCTATGTATTTAGTTTTAGAATATTTTTTCCCCGG
>JAUMHM010000005.1:43767930-43804257 GCA_032362435.1 Melikaiella ostensackeni
ATACAATTATGTGAAACTTAAATGCAACCTATTATAACGGCAATATCTATTATTACGGAATTGTCCAGAAGATTAACCGGTCAAGTAGCTAGTGCTAGTATTACGGAAATTTCCGTTCTAATAGCTTTACTAGTATTACACATTATTTTCTTATTAAAGCGAACCCTAATTTCCTCCTTATTTTGTACTTCGAGATAGATTAGGGTGACTAGAGTGGATTTTCGGAATGTAGGACAATCGAAGGTTGGCAGTACGGAACTAGATAACCAACATTTTTCCGAAAATATGCTTATTGCATGAAAAATTCTTTAAAAATGAAATAACGTAATAATAATATATTATTATAATATTATAATATATATAATAATAATAATTATTATTATTATATTATAATAATAATTTCTTTTCTTCCATTCTGCATCGATGTTTCTTGAAATCCCAGACGTACTGGGACATCGAGAGACCTGCAGTCTTGATTTATTCAGAAGAGAATGATTTTTTTGGACCAAGCGTTCTTTATTCTCGTTCAGTATTTTCATATGTCAGGAGTAAGTTTTTATTTTTCTAAAAGATTGAATATTCGATTTTTAATCGCTACCGCAAGCTGTATTTCAAAACCTTTTAAATTCTAACTTCAAAATTCTTGAGCGTTTTACTCGGCATCGTCCAATTTTTTCAATCAATTCTTTTTTAGCCAAATTCAGAAACTCAATATCTCGGGAGTAAGTTTTTATTGTTTATTTATATACACTGAAAGTTACATTTTTTTGCAATCCGCAGCCAAGCCTGCTCCAAGCTTAGGTTAGTGTTATTTTGACATTGTCAACTTCCACATCCATTTCCTCGAAAATGCATAACTTTTTCTGATCTAACTAATTTAACCTCAGTTCAGCAACACTTTAGCGCGGGAGTGGACATTTGTTTTATCTTTAAATAGTGATTTCGATTTTACATAATGTTTTTTCGCTATCCTGAAAATTTCCGAATTTTTAGATTATCTAGTTCTGTACTGCCACCCGTCAATCGAGCTTCAAAATAGAGGACAAAATAGGACTGAAAATTTTAGTCCTACTTTGTCCCTACTTAACGTCATTTCTTGAAATAGGAAAAAAAGTTTTTCCACATTGTTATTTGAGAACGCGAAAAATAAAGGTGAAATTAAATCATTGGAAAAATTGAAAAATATGGTTAAAAAGAAAAAGATAAGATCAATCTTCAATGTTCTAAAGCTTTAGAATGAATTTGTCATCTCGAATTTTGAAATTACAATTTCAAGGAAGTGCAGTTCACTAATTTCTTAGAAAACGGAATTCGGCATACTACTTACAAAAATAAGAAGAATAATCATTAAGACATGAAATTATCAAAATATTATTCATTTGTCAACAAATTTGAAAAAAACCATTAGATGTCATTCATCAATGTTTTTTTCTATGAAAAAATAAAAGAATCCTACTTCCGAAAACCTAGACCAAAGTTTGGACAATGTCAATAATCCTGTAGGACAAAAGTCGCAAGCCCCATGATTTTTTTTGGACATAAAAAATGGTTTACTTATTGATTTCATTGATTTTTTTGTGTTCTTATGGATTTTCAAATGCTCTTAACGCAAAGTAAATTTTTTTTTAGATTAAACGGAGTAATAGTTATGTCCTCTAATTAGAACTAAATAAATTTCTTGTAATAAGATGTATATACAAAATTTTCTAAAATTTTTGAAACCAAAAGTAACATTTTTAAAAAATTGAAAGATTCAACATTTTTTCAAATCGATGAGGCACAGGTTAATATTGAGGTAGAGTTTTCCTTTCACGCGTGTTTCACGTCCTTACAAAAAGGAACGAAAGTAGAGGGCAAGACTTTCAAATATGCAAAAATAAAAAATTGTCTACATTTTGCGTAGACCCTAGCGTCCAATAAGTGTAAACATCTCACAATAGAAGTAGTTTTCTAACATAAGGAAATGACAAAATAATATATATGAAATGAAAAAAACTTGATGACACCTTCGTTCGAAAATTATTTATAATTCGCACTTTGTTTGAAAAAGGAAAAATCAATTGGTGGTTTTTTTCGGACCCGAGATGACTTTTTATGAGAAATTCAACTAATTTGTTCTCAGTTCTAGATATTTCTGAAGTGAATTATTCCAGAATCTATTTTAAATTCTAATAATCCATTTCTTTTGACAGCGTTTGAAAAATAAGTAAATAACTTTGCTTGGTAGATTGAAACTTATGATTTCAGAATTTTTAATAAAGGAATTTCATGTCTCTTGTAATTTTTACTAAAAAGAGCTCCTTTTCCGTTCAATAACTAATGAGAATGAATAAAAGCACCATTCGTGTTGCTACTTCCACAGAAGAAATTCTACAATAGAACAGCAACTGGTTCTAACACTTCGTGCAATTTCGAATTCAAGACCCGACGAACCCTCTGATTATAGAAATTTCAACTTTGTATCTGGAATTGAACCCTAGCTTTTAGTTAAACTTGACTTCAAGAAATTGTACACAATAGTACCGAATTTTAATTTTAAAAACTTGTAATGTATATTTGAAAACTTTATTAATATTTCTTGATAATTATTTATTACTATTATCACGAACTATCTACTATTACGGAATCTTCCGTAAGACTAACCCGTTCACAACTCATCCAGGGCTACTTTTACGAAAAATTCCGTAATTAAGTCAGGTGACTTATTGAGTGCGAATCAAGATTGTTATAATTTTTTTTATTTAAAACTAAAATGATTCCTATAAAGGAAGAAGTTAAATAACCTTAAATCCAAATGCTTAAAATATACCATTTAAATCTGGTTTTTTACAATTCAAGAATTCTTTACATACCGACATCTAAATAACATTTTCGATAATTGAATTTCCTCGCTGAATTGGAGATCCTTTTTTTCTCACAACTTTTTAGCACCTTCGCATCCTTCTTACATCAGATCGTAAAAGCGTCCGTCGTTACAGCGTGAAATTTTAATTTGTAATGTCCGAACACTTTCTATTATAGCATCGCAAATCATATTTTTTACGCCTTTACGTAATACCGATTAAATTCAATTTTGCGGAAAAAGAGTTATTCAATAAAATAATCAACAATGCCTTTTGTTTACCTTCTCATTCAAATCTCTTTTGACTTCCTAAAATTGAAGAATTTCCGTAATAGTATTTCATCATTAATTTCCTCAGTTATTTACATAAATAATTGCCAACTTTAGTATCACAAATAATATGGCATTAATTATTATACCAATGAAATTATTATAATTGTTGCCGTATTTGTTACAAAAATCACATTCTTCTTTCTTTGCCATTGTCAATTATATTAATGCAATTTTCGCTCTACCTGTCTGATAAAAAATAGTTATTACAATTGTGCATTTATGACTAAACAAATTCTTAAATATTTTTCTTAGTCATTTTCCCCAGAATTGGATTCTCACGTGATACATCCGGTTTGGTATTGCTTTAGACTCGAGCGGGATTTCCTTTCCTTTTTTTCATCTTAATCTTCTTAACTTTCTGTCCACGGTAGTTCCCCTCCCACACTTTGACCCTGCCAATTAGCTCGTGCCTAATGAGTACCTACGCACACGATGCGACTGCCGCCGTAATAAGGGACAAAATCGAGTCGTGGGGACCAAAATCTCGTCAACCACCTGGTATTTCTTTTCTGCTTTGCACAAAACTTAAATTTTAATTTCGCGCATATTTTAAAATTCTATATATTTCTTTGCGAAATGTACATAAACTATTGCAATTGCTTTGCAATCACTTTGCAGCAATCAGAGAATTTGAAAGCGTTCAAATGTTTTGTTTCAAGCTAAAAATTTTCAATTTAAAACTTCAAAATTGGAATATTTTCAAATTTTTACGATTGAAATTTTTTTATTTTTTGCGTTTCCATTCATAACGTGAATGGTTTTATTAATTTTTTTTACCTTAGAATTATAAATTTTCAAATTTAAACGCTAATAGTTTCAAATTATTAAATATAGAACAGTCAGAATTAAAATGAATTAATTTTAAGTGATTCAAATTTAACAGCTTTAACTTTGAAGTACATTAAATATTTTACAACTAAGAAAATTTTTCATTTATTTTTTCAAATTCAAATAATTTAAAATAACAGATGTTGGTTTTGGACGCTTTTATAAATTCAAGTTTATCAATTTATATCGTTTACTTTTGAATTGTGTAATTTTTAATGTTTCAACATAAAAATTTGTACAATATCAAAAAATGGTTAAATTTTGAATTTAAAAAATGAAAGTGTGCACTTTTTTGGGGTTTGAAAAAAAATTGTTTAAATTTGAGCCTTCGAATTATAAATGTTTTAATTTAAACGAATCAAGTTTGACAAATTTTGCGAGCTAGAATAATATTCCGAATTGAACTTGTTCAACTTTAAAGGATTCAATGTGAAATTCTTCAATTTCGAGTTATTTAGATTAAAAATTTTCGCTTCATAAAGTGTTAAGTATGAAGAATTTTACAATTTCAAAAATCGTGAAATTTTAACGTTTTTCTAATCGTAATAAAATGTTTAAATTGACATTGTCCACCTTTTCAAGTGTCGAATCTCAAATATTAAAGTTTTAGTTTAAATGTTGAATTTCTCAATGGTGAAAACTCTGAACTAAAAATTGTCTTTTTTGAACAATTCACAATTTGAATAATAAGGACCTCTAGTTTATGCGAAGCGCATAATAGCATAATATATAGTATGTCTTGAGATTAAGTGTCGCTCAGAAATTTCAGGTTATATAATGTTTCCATTCCAATTATAATGAATTTAAAGACGCATCAAAACGCATTATTTTAAGATTTTCGCATAGTAGCGCATAATTTCATAATTTTTGAGAAACATATAAAAAGTTGTCAAAAATGTATTTTGCATCTTTCAAATGTCTAAACCCGTCAGTAAATATAAAATATTAAATTTTTGGCTGATTTTTGATAATTTTTTGGAATCAAATTTTTAAACAATTTCATTTTTAACGTCGCGCAGTTTTCTTATTTGTCTTTTACGTAGGTCTTTGAAGGGATCCTTGTTCCACTTGTCGAAACTTGCAACTCGTGTACTAAGGCGAAATGAAAGTCCACAAATTAACCAAATCGTTTGAGTCGAGCGAAAAAAAGTTGTAGTTTGGCATTCGAAAGAAGTAGAATCAAATTTTTTGAAATCGGTTATTGTCTCCTGTTCGGTTTTTGAATTTGAAAATTGAAAAAGATTTTCCTATGGGCAAACACATTAAGACGAATTTTTTTGTGCTGAACAACCTTAAAAAATAAAAAAATGAAAACAAATTGTTTTGAGTAACGTTTACCTTTCTTCTTTGAAAATGTTCAAGACAAACATATTTATTTTTAAATTAGTTAATTGGGAATTTAAAAAAAAGTTGTGAATGTCGAATTTCTGCAGTTGGAATCGAAGACACGTGTCATTATTTTGTTTTTATGTAAACAAAATTTTCTTTGTCTTTAAAGCGTTGAAGTTGTTTAAAAGAGTCAAAATTCACGATATTAAAAAACTCTGAAAAGTATGAACATGTTTTTTACGTATTCCAAAAATTGTATCTTGCGCAGAAAATTCCTTTATACATATTTTTAAATGGGTAAAATTTCATGAATTTTTAAATTCAAGAACCGAACAGACGACATTAACCGATTTTAAAACTTCCATTTTTCTTCTTTCGGTGCCAAACCACAACTTCTTTATAAAATGATTCTAATAATTTCAACGTTTTCACTCCGCTCACGTGTGTTTATATTCTTTTCGTTTTAAATATTGATATTTTGGTATTTTCTTGAGTTGAAATGTGCAGCTTATACCTTAAAAAACTCTTAGCTTTTACAATGCATAACTCGATTTTTCGTCGCATAATTTGTCATAATAATCAGTTTTTCAGCACATAATGAAGACATTTTCAACGTCAGAAAATACTGTCCTTATTAATTAATTTTACAAAATTTGAGAAATGAGAAATATTTTGCACATTTTTCAAATAAAATTGTGTAATTCTAAAGGTTTCCATTTTCAAACTGATAATTTTTTAAAATGTACAATTTGAATTTTCCTAGTTTAAATGTTTTTTGATACAAAATTCATCAATCCCGAATGCTTTAATACATTACCATTTAATTTTTCATATATTAATTTTTCAAAGTATCCCAATTTAAATTATTTAATTTCGAACGCTTTTAATTCAAAATTCTGCAATGAAACCATCGGAAACAAAAAAAACTTACGTCAATTTTTTTTTGGAGATAGAATCTTTAATTCCAATCTCTTTCGTATGGTATTTTACACGTATTTTAGTAAAAAAAAAAAAATAATTTTTGGTAATTTTTCACTTCTAATTTTAGAGCATTCTTGCTTTAATAAATTCTTTAATCATCAACATTCAATTTTAGTAATGTTCATTCTATAAAACTGCTAATGTGTATTTATTCAAGTTCAAATGCTTTCAAATTGAAAGGCTTAAAGTTTGAATAATATCAATATGTATTGAAATAAAAAATTCTTCCGTTTTCTAGTTGGCCTGCAATCCCTTTCAAATAAGGATTATTTTTTGGTTGAATCTGCTATTACCCCTCAAATTTCTATTATGTTTAGAAAATAGATTTAATTTTTATTTTAAAAATTGTCTTTTTTGTTTTAGGTTCTCCCTATTTTCTGTGCAGCCAACTTCCAGCTCATTGGAGGTCCAACAAGACACTTCCGGTTGCGTTTAAAGTCGTGGCTCTTGGAGAAATTGTTGATGGAACTTTGGTAACTGTTCGAGCGGGCAACGATGAAAATTGCTGCGCAGAACTTAGAAATGATACTGCCCGGATGAAAAATCAAGTCGCAAAGTTCAATGACCTTAGATTCGTTGGCAGAAGTGGAAGAGGTGAGATTTTTTAAAACAAATTTTTAAATACTTTTCAATCTTAAGGAAACATATTTTTGACTTTAGATATCAACCCAATTTGAAACTAACTTCGTGGGACCACAAAAACCGTTTTCTCCAAGACTTCAAAAACAATTTTTGGCAAATTACAGCCATCAAAATTAAACAATTTCACAATAAAAGCTTTAGTCTTAAATTCGTAAATTCAGAAGTAAAAAATTGTTAACTTAGAGGTGTCAAAGACAAAAAAAATTTAGGATCAAGCACTTATAAGATTACATTTAAAAAATTGCGTATGATTTTAAAAATCAAGAAATAAAGTTCTAAAAATTAAAAAAGTTCAATATCGGATAGATTCATTTTTTATAGATGTCGTTTCATTTTATCCAATCTAAGGATATACTGAAGTTACCTCAAGTTCAAAAATGAGCATTGTTAAAAATGATTTAAAAAATCGAGCAAAATATTCGCATTGTTAATTGTAACTAATTTTGGAAGAGAACTGAAGGCGAACCTTGGAAATAAAAATATTTTTTTAGATTAAAATTGTTTATTTAACAATAGTTATTCAGAGTTTTATGTTTTTTCTTTCTCTTCAGGTAAAAGTTGCATATCTTATTTAATCCTAATGTTGCAGAACTCATCTTATTTTTTGAAGGATTCCCTAAGAATAAAATGAGCCCTACAACATTAAGAATAAAAGACGAATTGCAACTTTTACCCAAAGAGAAAGAAAAAACATAAAACTCTAAAAAACTAGAGTTAAATAAACAATTTTAATCTGGAATATTTTGTTCTAAAGTTCGCCTCCAGTTCTCTTCCAAAACAAGTTACAATTAACAACAGGGATATTTTGCTCGATTTTGTACATCATTTTTAACAATGCTCTTTTTTGAACTTGAGATAACTTTAGTACATTCTTAAAATGGCGAACCAATTTTCTTAACGGTTTTTTAACTCTACCGATTACTTGACAGTTATTATTATATAAATAAATACTATAGGTAATTCGATTCGTACGCTTTTTAATAGAAACTAATTTAAAATAATACCCTTTTGGCGATTTCCTCGATAATAATATCAATTCCTGATATAAAAAGCAGACCCGTTTTTGAGAAGATGAAGAAAAATAATTGTCCAACCGCATCTAAATAGGTCTCTTAATTTCTCTGGTTAGGAGCTAATCAAGTAAAAGAGGAGATTGCTAGGAATCCACCGCAGCTTTTTCTTGTGGTGGATTGATTCCTGATCGGTTTGCACGAGTCCTCATTCCGTTTTGAAAAACAATGATGTAGCAATTGAAGAGAAGAGAGTTAGCCTCGTGCCAAAGCCAAACCCTTCCGTGAACCCTCCAAAATCACGGTTATTGTAATCATCATCATCATCGTCATCAGCCACCCTCCCGTTCTTCTCTTGCGTCTCTTCATCTCCCTCTCACTCTGCATCCGCGAGTTCCCGCTCCCGCCGCCCCCAGAGTCATTACTCGACGTCCGCCACGAGCCCCAACCGGGTACACGAAACAACTGGCCGTTAATCAGAAATCATCGTGGAACCCAGGGAGACCTGAAGTGTACCTCAAATCTCGTTCTCTCAATTTTATGCTGAAAATTCCGCGAAACGAGACAGCGAAATGCAACTTTATAATATACGTAGGTTTAAAACAATTTCGCTGTAGATTTTATATGGTTTTTAATTTTTAATAAGGAAATGTAATTTTTAAAGTCGGGAGACTCGATGCTGAACTCAAAAAAATGATTCATTTCAACGATTTCTTTTAACTTACACAACTCATTACACATACAAAAAAGAAGTAATATACTCGGACAGTTTGCACGAAAAAATTTTTTTATAGGGGTATTTAATTTTTTTTTCATTCTTTGTAAAAGTATATCCAAGATTTAATAATTATTTATTTGTTTGGCTAAGCTTCAATTAAATTAACTGTAATTATATATTTTTCTGTAAATTTGTCCGAGGAATCCGAATTTTGGTGTACCAATCATTTTTGATAACGCCTTTATAATTATTCTTGACTTTATTGAATTATTGTCATGGATTTTTTCAAAATTGGAGTCCATGAAAAATGACGCCGAATAAGTCTTCCCGGGACAAATCTTCCCAAGAAATGACACGTCCAGTAGTCCATAAAGCATCACGTGTTGTTACGAAGGTGAAGTTATTTCCCAGCAAGACTTCTCCTAGAAGGACTTGTCCAGGGAAGCCCTGTCCAATGATGCCTCGAAGCATCACATGTCTTTTTCAAATTTGGAAGTGATTTCCCGAGAAGTCTTGTCCTGAGAAGTCTTCTCTAGAAGACCCATCCATTGGTACTTCAAAGTATAACAAATTTTTTGCAATGTGAAAGTGATTTCCCAGGAAGACTTATCCTGTGAAGATCTGTTCAATGATACCTTGAAGCAGCACACAGTCTACACGTATTTTTAAAGTTGGGAATTGATTTCCTGGGAAGAATTGTGCCAGGGAGACTTGTCCTGAGAAGACTTGCCCCGGGAAAACAGTAAAAAATAATGTTCAAAATTATACTGCAATCCATATCATTTTAATATGCAACAAAAATGATACCAAAGTCAAGAGAATTTTGATCGCCTGGAATGAATGATCGATTTTTGAGATCATAATGATCTGATTCGGGGTCATATATCAATTTGAGCCAAGATGGCCGACGTTCTTGGATTCAGCTCATATGAGAGCACTCAGGTTATGACATCCGCGCCAAAAATTGACAGCTATTTTGTTTAGTCTGACAGATGACCCTAAAAGCAGATCAAAATGATCCGAATGGACCAATCATTATGATCTCGAGAGTCAAGTGATCGCTGAAGAAAAATGCTCTGCAACAAAAATGATCCTTTTTTTTATTGGGAAGACTTGCCCCATGAATTGTTATCCTGGGAAGATTTGCCCCGCGGAGACTTGTTCCGGGAAGACTTGTCCAGGAGAGAGTTGTCCCGGGGAGACCTGTCCAGTAGGGTAGTTTAAAATCACTTTTTTATAGGAGGCAGCGATCCCACCAATTCGGCTTTAAATTAAAAAAAAAAGAAATAGTATATTTTTGTTTTTTCGAAAGTTTGAT
The DNA here is from genome assembly GCA_032362435.1 of Melikaiella ostensackeni. Classification (NCBI taxonomy): domain Eukaryota; kingdom Metazoa; phylum Arthropoda; class Insecta; order Hymenoptera; family Cynipidae; genus Melikaiella; species Melikaiella ostensackeni. Next base: position 43,777,932 of record JAUMHM010000005.1, read on the forward strand.
TTTAACAGGTGTCACTGGGCACTCGAAATTTCCCATGTAAAATACATGGAAAAAAATCACTTTTTGGGTTTTTTGGAATAATTTCTGTCGGGTTGGAAAAATGTTACGGGAAAGTTATAGGACTTGTACAGAACTTTCCAGCGAAGATTTCTATGCATCAATCATATGGGTTTACCACCCCTATCAAAGCCTCACGGTGCCCCGAAACGTACTTCAAACCCAACAATGTAAATTCTGACGAAATATACACCTTAGAGCACTTTATTCTATTTTTTTTTCGCCAAAAATTATTATTGTTGGTCTAGGGAAATAATTATCAATATTTTCAAGTAATTTTTAATTATTCAAACAAATTCCATTTGTGCCAATACTTGTTTTTTCCCAAAAAGTCGGTTTTTTTCTAACAGAAACAAAATGAAGGTTGCCTTTTATATATTTTATATGTTTTCGATACCTCAACTTTACTATTTAGCAAACGCTCATTTATTGAAACAAATTAAATTTGTTTAAACTATATGTTTTCAAAAAGTTTGGGGATTTTCTCTCTTTTTCGCCATAAATATTACAAATAGTAATTGTTTGAATATATAATTTTTTTTATATTGGTGAATTGTTTCAACAATTAATTATTAGTTATTTCCAGTATTTAATTCTGTTGTCCTAGGGGAGTCCACTTTTTTCTTGTAAATTTTCAATCTACATTGCCTTTTTTTATATTGCATATCTTGATACCTTAGCTTTATTATTTTACAAAATCTTTTTGTTGGAAGAATTTTTTTCAGGAAATTCAGGGATTGATAGTACACGCTTTATCTCAGAAGTCCAAGGAAAATGTTTCAGTTATAAACGAATTAAAGCAAAGAACATTGATTAATTACTCAATAAAAAAATTGGAACACTTCATTTAAGAAGATTCTTACAAATTCTTCTCATCTTTCCAGATAGAAACATCTTTCGGTTAGTAATAATTTTTATTGCAAGTTGTTAAAGCATACAGCAAAAGCATGCGAAAACAAAGAAACAAACTGCGGTACAAAATGTTTTATAATTTGAAAAAATACTGGAAAGAACTAATAATTGACTGTTTAAGCAATTCACGGATATGAAAAATAAAATGTATGTTTTCAAAAATCATTAGTTATAATATTAATAGCAAAAAAGAGAGAAAATTCCAAAATTTCCTAGAAAACTATTGTTTGAAGAAATAAGGGTTTCTTAAATAATAAGTCTAAAGTATCGAAAACGTATAAAGTATATTAAAAGGCAACTTTTATTTTCATTCTGTTAGGAAAATCCGACTTTTTGAGAAAAATCAATTATTTAAACAAATGAAATTTTTTTAAACAATTAAAAATTACTTTAAAATATTGATAATTATTTCATTAGACCAAAAATAATCATTTTTGGCCAAAAAAAAAACGAGAAAAAAGTGCTCAAAGGTGTATATTTCGTGCATAATTGACATTTTTGGATTTAGAGCTATTTTTCGGGGCAACGTGGGGGTGTGTTAAGGGCTGCAAACCCACATGATTGATACATAGAATTCTTCCTTCGAAAGTCCTATACAAGTTCTATAACTTTCCCATAACATTTTCCCAAACTGACAGAAGTTATTCCAAAAATGTATTTTACATGGGAAATTTCGAGTGTCCGACGGCACCTGTTAAAATGAAAATTTCGAAAAAACATAAATGTGCGATTTCCTTTTTCGAATTTAGGACCGAGTTAGAGGGATCGTTGTCCTCCATCACGAAAACAAATTTTCCAATACACTTTTGAACCACCCTAATGTACAATGATACCACGAATCATCACATGTTTTTTTAAGCCGGGAAGTGATTTCCTGGGAAGACTTTTCCAGTATGATTAGAACCCGAGAGACAAAATGTTCTTTAAATTGGGAAGGGATATCTAAACTCAACTGAAATTGTTGCAGGGAGGGCATGTCCCTTTGAGAAGAAAGTTCCCTGGTTGGTAGTGCCTTTGAGAAGTGACGTCCGGTTAAGTCATCAGGTTCCAAGAGTCCTCTTTTAGATAAAATTTTACAGTTTCAAAGATTGTTTATTCAAAAAATGTGTATTTCTTATTTTTGCATGGAAAATGTGTTTTATGAAATATCTTAAATTAGTATTAACTCTTGGTTTGACGAGAAATTAAGTTTTTCAAAACAAATGAGCGTCTAGAAAAATTATAAATGAGTTGTCAACAAAGAGAAAAGCTAGATTTACTTTTGCTACGTCTTATTTTTTTCAGATCTAACTTTAGCCGTTGCCGGGGCAACTTAATTTGTTTGAAAAGTCAATTTTCCGATTAAAAAACGAATCAGGAATCCGGCCGGGATCCGGCCGTGTAGCCCCAATTTCAACCGGGTGCTAGTCGGGGAAACTGGCTAGGATCCGGCTAAAAACGTCACGGTAAACTGACCGGATTCCGGTTTGAATTCCACCCGGGACCCGGTGCGGTCAGGTAATCCGTCCACAGCCCGGTTAGAAAATGTTGCTCCTGGCGAAAAATGGGTAACTTTATTTGACTTTTGATGCTCATCGTAAAGAATACGGTGAACTTTAAAAGTATAATCAAGTTAACAAATTCTTGCCTGGAGATTAGAGAAAAGTTTTATTCATTGTTTCTCAAATTTCCTATACATTGCTTAGACCACGTGTTGATTTGAGGTTATGAAGGAAGGAAGGATAAAATGAATATACAGCCCTATTATACTTTATTTTGAAATATTAACTATCCGTGCACTAAGTTGTTTATTTGCATTTCCAAACTGATTACTGAAATTAGTTTGATTTTAATCACGGATTATGATTTTATTTGTGGATTGCGAGGAGACGGCTTGAATGTATTTACGTTCGAGGCGAGAAATTGAAACTTTTTAAGTGTCAACGCAGGGGCAGAGGGCGCAAGACATGGCGGTAAAATGAAAGTGCGCAGTCTAAAAACTCTATCATTTGAGAAAATTATAAACAATGTAACAATTCTGCTGATGAACGTTGCAGAATCAATAATCGTTTTATTGAATAAGTTAAAACACTACGAAAAATATCATGTTGTTTGTTTGGAGAATTTCAAAAAGCTAATTTCTGTTTTACAGACCTAGTAAATTTGTAAACTATACTTTTTAAATAATAATTCAGCTAGCCTCCGTAATTATGACTTTGATCATGTCATGTTTCTCAAAAAATTTGTAATTTCAACAAAAAAAGTATTCCGACTAATGCCCGATCGGATCCTGACCAGTAAATCTAATCAGGGTTGGCCCGGCTAGTAACTGGCCGGCTCCCGACCGGTTCCCGACCATGAAGCCTACCCAGAGTAGCCCAGGAGGGATCGGACTAGAAACCTTCTTGTAGTAGGACCAACCGGGACAATTTCTGCACGGTATATTCTTTTTAAATAAAAAATACTGAGTCTCAATTTTGGGTCAATATCCGTCTCAAGATAGTCTTAATAGCTTATTTCTATGAAGAAACAAAAGTAGACTTGTCTTGTAGTAGACTTGTGAAAAGTTGTTTTCTCATCAATTTTTTCTTCATAAAAAAAAGATCATTTTGAAAAAGTTTTTTTTTTAACAGCCATTATTCGGTTAATCGCGTAGCTAATACTCATAATCCTATAAACATCTAACTGGAATGACTCGCCAACAATATTTCGAAAAATATCCATTTAAAAAAATGTGTTGGTTAAAAGATTAACAGTTTATATAAATGTTGTTATTCACCCCAGAACAAGTGAAAATTTATTTATTTTTAATCGAGAATTTGGTGCTTTTTCATATTATTTGGTTCTAAGTTGTCTATAAAATGGTTTTTGTTCATGTTTTGCAATTTTTGGTGAAAACTTTTTGAAACAAGACGTTTGTTGACAGTTGTTTCAAAAAATATTGGTACTACAAAAAAAGTGTTAGATAAGTCATAGACCTTAAAAAAATGATCTTTTTGTGTTTGAAACATTTTTATTCACGATCAACCTTCTTCTCGAAAAATGTGAAAACGTGGGGTAGACATAAATATGAACTTGCAGCAAGCTTAAGTTAACAAATTCTTCAAAAAAATGATAAATATAAAAGAAAATGCACTCATTTCGACGAAGCTCCACAGTTTCGACAGAATTGTACAAAGAGGTTCCTCATTTAACCACATTTGAATATATTTATACAAATCAATAATTGAAGCGGGGAATGCTGAATGGTACTAATAAGTGCAATCAACCAAATTTTACAGGAGAGTCAAAAAACCTTTCTAGAAGAACAACTTACAACCGCTTAAGTTAATTTTTTCGTGTAGGTGGATGGATCAGTTTAATAATCATTATGTGCAAGAATAGAGGGCGCTACATGAGTACGTAATAATCTAATGGAAATGGCGATGGACTTAGCATCATTTAGCTTTCCCTAGTATTATAAATAAATTTAATGTATAAATCGCTAAGAAATCCGATGAAGTACATATTTTTCTTCATTTCATAAAAAATAACACTACTTAACAGCAAAAGGAACATTCATAGTAATAGTACAACATTTTTTAATTTTGATATTAATAGCTCCAATTGTTAAATACTTGTTAAAATCCTATATAAACCATCGCATTGTTAAAAAATGGAATATTTTAGTATACTTCATTCATTTCGTTTGAATTTTTTGAAATTTCAAAATGTTTGAACACACTGAAATACTACATTGTATGGTAAAATATTGCAAAACCAAAATTTTTTCATTGAAATAGGTGTAAAAAAGCGAGAAATTATGATTTTTGGAGAAAACTCAGTTTTGTATAAAAATAGACTGAGCACCGATTAGCTTTCTTTACTTCAATTGAAACCCAGTTAGAAAAAGTATCTAGAAATGCAAATTCAGTTTCATCCTCCCTTATGATTCATTTATATACTGTAAAACGCCGATCCTCCAAAGTACGACGAATGCGGTGTATGCAGTTTTGAGTCGCAACATTTTTGAGACATGAAAACAAATGGATGAATAATGAAAATTTTCATTGTTCAAAATGAGATGCAACAAATTTCACATCAATGCACGCAAAGAAAGATTTGGTTGCCGTAACCAGAAATCGGATTCCCCGAACCGAACTGTCTGGTTGCCTATGGACTGACCGAACTTACGGTTTGCTGTGGCCGAACTGGTTCGGTTGTACCAAGTTCTGTCACTGTAACAGAACAGTTTGGTTGCTGTAATCAAACAGTTTGGTTGCGGATATTGCTCTAGTTGGTTCACAGCAAACTAACTGTTCGGTTACTTCAATTGATTCCCCCCCCCCCTACCTCTCCTTGTGGGATTGGGTGGTAGATATACAAGGATATATAGTTTATTACAAGAACCTGATTATGCAGAATATAAAATTGCACACATATTTACAGAATACGCTTGAGACAAACCATTTTGAAAACTTCAAAGTTCCCATTTATTCACTCAAATCGAGTCAGATTTTCCAGTCCAAAGGCGAAAGTGGCATTATTTCACTCTAAATTGGAGCGACGGCTTCACTCTATGAGAGTCGTCACTCTAACAAAATCTGAAGGTTCACTCCAATGGGATTGGATGAAATCTGACTGGAGGAAAGAGTGGAATCCCACTCCAAGAAATTTAGACAGTATACTCATATTATTCAGTTGAGAGTAAAACTGTGGTGACAAGCATGGCGTTGAAACAATCATATACTGCCCCAACTTCATTGACTCCTGTGTGAGAGCCTAAACCCATAGCAATATTTATTTCTAAATCATCAATGCCTAGGAATAAAGATAGTTCCTTGTACGCCATTTCTTTTTACTGCACACTATAGATTGCAGATTGTAGGAAGTCCACTGCAAAAAACTTTACTTTACCAAACGCTCATTAAATATTATGAAACACTGATGCTACGGTTAGGGAAGTGCGTCATAACGGTAACTGCTCCTTCAAAACAAAGGAGTTCTCGAGTTTGCGCAGTACGAGTATGCCAGAAGATGAAATGAAAATACACTCATCTCGCGTAACTGTGCCGCCCTTTCTTGTACTGGCTTCACGAATGTTCACGTTTGACTGCTTCTGTCTCCCCCCTGAGCATCCCTTGACGCCCTATACTGAAGCTCTTCGTAAGGACAGTCAGTGCCGTATCAGAAGTTGTTTACATCGCAACTCTCTGAGCATATACTTTTGTATGTGTGCCACGTTCAGAGACTATATATGCGGTTCTGAGTGTTTACTCATTCGTCGCTTTGAGTTCGTTTGAAACTAGATTTAAATAGCGCCCGTTACTGTGCCGAGCAGACCCGAGACCGGCACAGTTACGCGAGATGAGTGTAATTAAGACGGGTACCCAAAAAGCATTAGATTAATGTGAGAAAAAAATTTAATAATTACTCAAATTTTAATATTAATATATGTATAATTTAATATTCTACAATATATCTTAATTTCCAGTGTAGTTGAATGCAATAGTGCGCAAGCGTCATGCAGTGAGCCGTAACCGAACTGTGAGGTTCGTGCAGCCGAACTGTTACAACCAAACGGGTTGAGTCGTCAAAACCATACCGGTTCGGTTGCCACAAACCTTCGTTGAGTTCAGGCAACCAAAATTGTGCCAACCGAACACAGTTCAGTTAGGACAACTAAACCATTTCTTTGCGTGTGATTTTCTGTATTTCAGGTCAGTTTCATCACAATATACATCACTTATACACAGATTTTCTTTAAAAAGGTCTGATATTAAAACGGCTGATATAATGATGAAAAATTATAGATTCGAAAAATGTAGAAATACCCCCTTAAAAAATAATTCTAACGTATCAAACAAAAACGTAAAAATCGGAAAATACCATAAAAACAGGGAAAAACTTGATTATTGAAAATAGTCTCGTAACTGTGTGAGATTCAGAGGCACTTTTCGTTGATAAGCAAATATGTTGAAAACGGGAGAACTCTATTGAATAGAATAATAGACGCGCGACCATGGAAATCCAATTTGAGCAGGATGACAGTTATTTAGCGGTAGCTAGCCAGATTTTGCAAGGTCCGATGAGTGTTGCGCCCTTCGATTCGAACGATGGGTTATGGATTGACGGCTGGATCATACCGACGAGCCCGCGGTATCGTCATTTCGACATGCATTACTTTCTCTCTAGATTCAAAAGCTAAATCGACAAGGCATGCGTAGTTCCCTCTTCGTTTCTTTTATAACAATTTCATTTTTTGAAACCCCCTGCGATAATCCTTAATTCCCAATCACGTCGATTGACCGAAACGCCTATGGCACGCTCGTAATACGACCGCGACAACCCGATCGGATCATTGATGCTTGTTTCATGGTTTATTAATTGAATTGCTTCGATTTCAACGATTGACACATCTATTCATTGACAAAGTCTCATAAATAGTAATAAGCTTTAAATAAACAATAATAATTGGCATCAATAAATGGGGAGAATAATTAATCAGGAATTTGCACTTCTCTCTACCTGGAACAACCTAGAAATGTCAGTAATTTTTTTTTAAGTCAGGAAAATTTATCGAGCTTGCTTGAATTTTAAAAAAAGTGATATAAAATTGAATAACAATGATTTAGTCAAAGTATTAATATGTTGAATATGCACTGAATTTTAAGCATGAAGATAAAATAAAAATTTGTTTTAATTATTATTCAAATTCATGTAACTTAGGAACAAATTTCAGAACTGATTAATTATGTTTTTTGTATTATCAATTTATTTAGTCATTCGATAGTGATAATTAATGTATTTACGAATATCTTATAATAATTTGTCAAAATTTCTTTAATTAAACACATTAATTAATTAAATTGAACAAAAGATTAATATTCTACCGTAAAAAACGAATTTTCAACAAAATAATTGAATCCTCAACCAAAAAAGATTCTTTTCAACCAAACAGTTCCATTTTTAACAAGAAAAATGAAATTTTTACCACAAGTAATAAATTTTTAAACCAAAATGACAAACTATCAACGAAAGAATTGAATTATCTACAAAATATTTAAATTTTCAACAAAAAAGATGAATTTTTAACTTAAACGATGAATCTTCAACCAATAAATGAATTCTTAACAAAGTAGATCGACCTTCAAGCAAAAAAGATTAATTTTCAACCAGAAATGGAGTAATTCAATTTTCAGTTAAAAAATTAATTTTCAAAAAAAAGCGAATTTTCAACAAAACAGTTATATTTTCGACCAAAAAGATGAATTTTCAACTCAAATGATTAATCTTCGACCAAAAAACTGAATTTTAACAAAGTAGTACCATTTTCAAGCAAGTAGTTGAATTTTTATTCAAAAAAGATTATTTTTCGACGTAAAATGTAATAGTCGACATTTCAACCAAAATAGATTCAAATTTTGAATAATAACAGTTGAATTTAGTCAAAAAAGACGATTTTTCAAAAAAATAGTTAATTTTCAGCCAAACAGTTGAATCCTCAACCAAAACAGCTTAATTTTCTAGCAAAAAGTTGCCTTTTTAACCATAGAAAATGGATTTTTTTCTAAAATAGATGAAATTTCAAGCCAAAAAAACAAATTTGAAGCAAGAAAGATTTTTTTAGTCAAGGAAGAATAAAATTTTCAACCATATTATTGAATTTTCGAGCCAAAAGACGAATTTTCTACAAAACAGTCGAATTTTTAACCAAAAATGATGAATTCTCAATGGAAAATGCAATAGTTGATATTTCAACCAAAAAATTCAAATTATCTTTAATGAAAAACAGTTGAATTTATCCAAAAAATACGAATCTTTAACAAAATAATTCATTTTTAGACCAACAGCTGAATTTTCAACCAAATAGTTGAACCTTCAACCAAAACAGATTAATTTTCTACCAAAAGTGGCATTTTTAACCAAACAAGATGAAATTTCTACCACAAGAGATAAATTTTTGAACCAAAAAGACGTATTTTCAACACATGAGTTGAATTTTCAGCCAAGAAAGATGTTTCGGTCAAGAGAGAAAAAAATTCAACCAAATTATTCAAATTTCAAGTCAAAAAGACGACTTTTCTTTAAAATAGTTAAAGTTATATATAATAATTTATATATATATATATAAAATATAATAATACTAAAAAATTAATATATACTAATACTAATTTTCATCAATAAAGTTGATTTGCAACCAAGTAGTTGATTTTTGAACAAAATATTTGAATTTTCAATCAAAACAGGTTAGTTTTCTACCAAACAGTTGCATTTAGATATCAAAAAGGATTGAAATAACATTATTTATAATAAACTTGAGAAATTGTATACATATTCCGATTTATTCATGTTAAATACTTAAAATTTAACCCTTCATAAGTGGATAATAAATTTGGGTTATTCAAGTATTATGTAATGCTTTGAATTTAAAAGGGTGCAGGGTCGATTGCTTTAAAAATACAGTACTTAATACTTGAATGGCTCCTCATTAAGAAAAATTGTACCTGGAAAAATCTAGAATTATCTGGAAGAAACCTGGAATTGCTAGGGAATTCTTTTCCAGGATGTGAATAGACACCCTGTATCAAATGACGTAAAACTTGTTTCTAGAGTTTTAGAATGTAAAATGTTTTGTTATAGTTATCATGTCTTGTCCTGTGAGATGTCACAGGTCAGAGGAGAAAGCTGAGAGTTGAAAGATGAAAGATTAAAGGTTTGGGGTTATAGGTCAGGAATCAAAGGTGAGAGAGATCAAAATCGAAAAGTCGCAGATCAGAGATCATGCATCGAAAGTCAGCCGTTAAAGGTCAAATATGAGAAGCCAGAGATTTAAATTTGAGGATGAGAGGTCAAAGTTCAAAGACGAGAGAGCATATTTCATAGATCAGAGGTGAAACGTTAAATGTCAAAGGAAAGGTGTCATATGATATAGGTCAAGGGTCAAACGTAAAACGTCAAAGGTGAAAGGTCATAGCACAATTCTCTGAAGAAATTGAGGCTCATATGCTTATAACGCGATCAATTAATAAAGAATACTATTAAAAAAAACATTATTGAAATTCTGGAGATATAGTTAAATAAGTTACGCAGGATCTAATTTTGACTGTATTCAAAATATTTTTATAAATTTGGTGTATTTTAAAAATATGTTGGAAATTTTAATGTTTGAGTCCAAAATTCGAGACTTTTTATCGAAATGTCCTGTAAAAAATAAATTCCTGTAAGTTGGCTGAATACGAGATCAAAATGTTTTCCTTCTTGGTTATTTATCCAACGGGTCGCGCGGAATGAAATTAGCCTTTGATTATAATTTTATTATTTATAGTGTAGTATGCCGGTAACTTAATAACCCTGCAAATTAGCGAATAAATAGTAGCCGGATTAGGAGCACAATATATGTCACAAAAGGGAAATGGAGGGCATTTAACAGAGAGTTGTGAAGGATTGGGGAGGCCTGAATCACTGATGGAGTTAATGGATAATGCAGGCATAATGCAGGGAAAGGTGCACAAGAGAAACAATCGATAAAAGAACATTGGGGAAAACTCGATTAAATTTTCAACCAAATTTAACTCGTTGCTTAAATGATTTCCAATATGAAAAATATCTCGTAGAAAAATAGATTTTAAAATTTAGACAACAAAAAAGTATTACTTAGAGTGAAAAATTCAATCTTGCAAATTAAATTTGACGTTATAAATTGTGGCTGCACTTCAATCTAACCTCTAAATTTGACGAAATTTTGGCGCGAAATTTAAATTTTAAACGAGTGGTCTATAACTTTTCCAGTGGGTATAGAAAGTATAAGTATCATTGTAATTACTTTGCAATCATTCTCAATCACTTACTAAACTTACTTTTTAGCACATCGTACAATCACTTCAAATAATTTTTTCAGTCACTTAAACTGACTTTTACTTCCTTAAAATCCTATACTTTCAAATCAGAATTAGGCTGCACACCCAAAACTCAGAGCAGATGTCGCCACTCCTTTTGACTCGTTAGAGCGCATGTTTTTTATAATTTTGTATTATTCATGGCGATCAAGATGATCAGTTGTTGGCTCAGCTTAGAGCGCGCATGGAAAAAAAAACCTCTACTGCGCATGCCCGAAATTTCAACAAATAGCTGTTCGCCATGAATAATAGAAAATGGGAGGAAACGTTCACCCTACGGAGCCAAAAGGAGCGGCGACATCTGCTCTGAGTTTTGGTTGTTCAGCCTAATTTAGAATCATTAAGGTAAATTTAACCTACAAATTGTTCAATGTAAGTTAAAATTTAAAAAGCAACATTTAAACAACATTCAAACATCTACACTTATTCAAAAGAAGACTTGAAGACATTAACAATATTGCATTCTTATAAGTTATCAATTTTCACCCAACTGTAAATACCGTACCCGCTATATTAATAGCGAATCATTATAAAAACATAGTAAATGACAATTTTCTCATACCTCATATCCTAGTCTACCAAAATCGTCAATCACTCCACTTAATTAAACTTTGCTACAACCGTCGATTAAAATTTTGATGATTGTTTTCCACATGGAGGATCATCATCGATTTCCCAATAACGTGAATTCCAATATCCAGGGGAGCAGTTGAAAAATAATTCAATTTTTCTATACCAGAAACAAAACCAGGAAACTAGCCCAGAACTCGAGTTAGTCGAGTATATCAAGGGTGGTCCACTCAATTATCGCCTTACTAATCGCTTCTCGACGCCCAGAAGGTCCCGCTCCCGTAGACATCTCTGGCCCAGATCAAGAGCCACTGCTATCGCTAGAGTCTTTACTTCTGCCTCAGCCTATAATTAGTATTCTACCGCAGTCCCTACATCTGTGGAATGGAATATTATCGTCGATAGTAATTATTTGACAATTCCAGAGACATCCTGTTGTGTGACTCTATCTCCGTCTCTTGCCCCTCACCCTTTACTGAGAGTGGCTCTCCATCCCCGATGATGTAACCCCTCTTACCCCTTTTCATCCCCATTCAGGCCTCCACTCGCCACGAGTATTAACGGATGGTTTCGAGTGGTTTTGGGTGGTTCTGCTTGGTACATGGGGTGGGATGACGTTCATCTCATCTCGGTGTTGCACCAACACAAGAGAAACTGTACGTCCATCGTGGTGCCGTACGTTATAGGTGCCACATACGCGTGGCCCGGTTTTGGCTCTGCCTAGCCTGTCCATCCATCGCATCGGGTCGGTCCGACCGTTCCTCGTTCGCGAATGCATAGGCCGGTCCTGTCTCTGCAGATGACCGTTCCCATCATCGAGTATTAACCGCAGGTCCAGGCACGGGGCTGTGCGACATTATTAGCCCCAAATGCGATGGACTCGGACTGGGTGACATTTTCAGTTTCTAGGAAAATGTTGCTCTACTTGGCTGGATCAGGACATTTTGCAAAATCCAAACTTGGTGTGACCGATGGGTTAATTTAAGGACGTTGATAATGTGGAAGAATAAGGTTAAGAGTTCTCGATGAAGATAAGGAAAACTTTAGACATTGTAGTGGATATATTCTAAACAAGCGACAGAAGATAAAAAAATGCAAAATGATTTTGAAGGAAATAACAAATTATTTTGGAAATGGGTCCAGAAGGTTAGGAAAGGAAGTAATAGCATTGAGTTAGTCGAAATTAAGAATGCTGATGGTGAAATGGTATGGAATACGGACAAAGTGAAAGTCTGTATAAGTGACTTTTTCTAGAAATTGTATGGAGGTCAAGCTATGGAGCATAAGAACTGATAATTCTTTGTGTGGTTGTGCGAATTTATGAATATGAGTACTGAGAACCCTGAAGTTCTAAATGATTGACGAAAGGCGATTATCGTTCCACTTTAAGAGAAAAAGGGTGATAAAGGTGATTCTACTAATCATAGAGCAATAAGCCTACTAAGTGCAGTGGCCAAAATATTTACCAAAATATTTATTGGTAAGGTCATGGGAATAACTAAAGAAAGGATCTAGGAAGTCCAATGTGGATTTATGCGAGGGAGATCATTTGTGGATCAGATATTTAGCTTCAGATCTGGAAAAAGCTTTCCATAAAGTGAATAAAGCTAAACTTTGGGAAGTACTGAAAAGTATGGAGTGAATTGTTGGCTTTTAGAAACAATAAAAGCAATATATAATGGTAGTAAATCGAGTGTAAGAGTAAATGGACAACTGAGCGATTGGTTTGATACTAAGCAGGGCGTTAAGCAAGGCTGCGTTATGTCCTCCTGGATATTCAATATATAGACAAATTTCGAAGAATGGCTCTCTTAAACGAAAAAGGTGTTGATCTCGGAACAGTGAAAGTGCGTGGACTGGCGTTTGCAGATGATAAGATTGTTACGGCAGAATCAGTCGATGATTTGCAGAGAATGATGAGGATACTGGATACCAGCATGAAGACTACGGGTCTTAAGATTAACGTGAACAAAGCAAACAAAAAGTTATTGTGTTTGACAGAAGGGGTGAAAAATCAGGACGCTACATTGCCTTAAACGAAGACAGGATAGAAAAAGTTGATGATTTCATGTATCTTGGAAGTTTATGTACTGCATGATTTTTCTCATAATTTCCAAACATTGCACAGAAGAGTTATGAGCATGCAAAGCATTTAATTTGTAAGTGGTGACAAATATTAAGTGGGTATATATTTGTAATTTATTCTAACTATTATATGTTATATCTTTTCATGAGGATTTCTGTTATGCTTGTAATACATTGTTTCTATTTCAGGTAGTCTATCTGTAAATCATGCAATATAATTTGTATTTTAAGCGTGAGCTTACCTATAAAATCACGGTTACCAAAGAATGAACTTTCCATGGATATACTCATATACATAGACAAATGTCCAATAATGGCTCTCTTAGACAACGAAGGTGTTGATATCGGGACACTGAAGGTGCGTGGACTGGCGTTTGCAGATTATAAGATTGTTACGGCAGAATCAGTCAATGATTTGCAGAGAATGATGAGCAGACTGAATACCAGCATGGATAGTGTGAGTTTTAAGCCTGACGCGAATAAAAAAAAATTATTTGGTTTGAAGGTAGGGGCGAGAAAACGTATGCAACATTGCATTAAACGAAGAAAGGATAGAAAAAGTTGATGCTTTCATGTATCTTGAAAATTTATTTACTGCTGATGGAAAGATAGATGCAAAGATATCCAGACGTATATACGAGGGTTGTAAGATTATCGGCAGTGTACGAGCCATTACCACACGGAGAATATTTGTTGGTGAAGCTTTACACTACTTTTAAGGTAATATCAGGACATAAGGACATATGATGGAATTTAAGGTTTTTTTACGAGATTATAAGTTATTAGTTTTAAGGAATACAGACCAGTATTTTAAACTTTCAAAGTCGTATATCGAAGTTTTGGATAAGTAATAATTAATATAACTGGTGTATTGAATGATGAATCAGTTCATTGTGAAATGACAAAAATAAAATGAAATTTCACATAGGTGTGGAAGAAATTTCAAAAAGAATAGTGAATTAACTTTTCATTTGAGGTCTGTTAGTACCTCACATAAAATACCATAAAGCCCGATATACAAAATATCTATGAATTCTTTCATTTCCAAATTTTATCTCTTCGTATACCATAATTTGTTTATAGGAATAATGAATATTAATGCATAAGAATGTTTCGCATTTGTCTATATTGTCTGAGGAAATTTAAATTAGATACGCTGCAAGAAAAATTATACGTGAAAGGTGAAAGTACCGAATATCGGATTTTGTTCATTTAATTTGCTCATAACCATTGATATTGTTATTTTGTAATAATAAATTATCAGGAATTTGCTTGATGTACAGTAAATTATAAAGGCAGAAATCCCATTTTTTCTACGGAAATGAAGTAATTTTTTGTTATTGTTCATCAAATTTGCTTATAACAAAGGTCATTGTTTTTATTGGTAAGTTTTGAAAAACAAATATAATAATAAACACATTATGAATGAAATGATCTAAGTAGTACAGATACAATGGTTGTATAATATGGAATTGTTATTCTGTTATGAAAGTTGTTTATAACAACAATAAATAATAACTTTTATTTAATTTTAGAACATTGCTGATATACCTCTGTCAATTTGTCGTTCAGAGAACAAAAAAAATTACACTGTCGAGCACCCAGTTCGCATATTTGTTAACTTAAATTGTTTTCATCAGAAAATTCAATCATTTTATCAATTATTTATGTTTTCAAAGTGTCCCTGCATTGATTCAAGCCGGTATGTATTATAGGCAAGTTCCTGGTACAAAGGGAGAAAATGTTTTCCTCAAAAACACGTTTCTTTGTTAACTTTACGATAAAAAAATGTAAATAATAAAAAATTTGAAAATACGCTTCGCCTAATCTTTTGTGAATTTAATTCGCTCGAATTTCCAAAAAATTTACACATCGGATACATATTGAAGACTGTAGAGGTTTCTGAACAGCAAATTCGAGAATAATCCCACTGGGCGACAGTCTTTCAGGTATGAAAAAATATACTTGAATTACACAGAGATTTAATTAAGCTTGAGGTACCAAAGATTTTTTAATCGGCACTGTTAGTCGATTTGTAATAATTCGAAAATTGACCTTGAAAAAACCATGCATCTTTCACTTTTCTCAAGAAATTAGAATTTTTTGTCTCGTATATTAAAAAAAATTCCCAATCCTAAAATACTAAAACTTTCACTGCTTAGTATATAAGGAAACTTGAAACCTCTACTCTCTGCGTTATGTCCGTGCGTTAGGTTTATATATGCATAGAACAGAACAAGTTTAAAATTATATAAGTTGACCAACATTAAAAATATGTATATGAATGCGACTATTTATATATAAGCGTTGTAATATTTAATATATGAATACGACCAAACAATAGACTTGAATAGCGAGTCGCTTTTTTTCTCAGTTACCATCCTTGAATTTTTCACGTGCGTCAATGAAACTTTATTATGCCCTTGGTTAAAAATGCAAGCGCACAAACGAATCTTTCGTTTGCTTTCAAGGAAGCTCTCTTATGTAGTCCATCGTGCTTTGCGAGATTGTACAAAACTTTTTATATAATTTCTTGCCATTTCAGCAATAATGTCTTTCGAAATTTCACCTAAAGTTCCTAATTTTGCTTATTAGATTCTCACATAATTTGTTTGACTTGACTGAAAATGAAAACTTACAATAATGTCCTTATGACCTGGGATTATGCGATAGCAAGTGAGGCGCTAACGGGCTAAGTCAGTAATAACTGGGTTCTCGAAGAATGTTGTGTAGAAGGAACACTGATTGACAAGAATGGAAGGAATTTGCTGAGATGGTTTGGTCATGTTGAGAGAATGAATGAAAAACGTTTAATGAAGTACGTGTATTTGGGTAAGGTGAGTGGTAGCGAACCCAGAGGTGGACCGAAGAAAGAATGGTTGGAATGTGTAAATGAGACTCTAAAGTGACGAGATATAAAGTGTCGTAGAAACGCAAGAGCTTGTATCAAAAAATGTATGGATGTGAAGGATGCAAAAGATATATGCAAGGATAGGGATGTATGGAGGACAATAGTTTATAAGAAGAAGAGTGTCCCCTCAATCGAAAGATTTTGGATACTCATGGGCCCTCGTGAAGAGCTTTGCTTAGTAGAGGTGGTTGGGATAAAGAGTATGGATCTTTTTCGCATTTCTAGATGGATCTAAAACCTTCATTTCTTCTCCTACACATTCCTCACACACCTTTACCATTTGAATGCCTTGATTCCCGGAAGTATAATGAGGCTAGAACCGGAAGAGTTACGTTTACTGCGGATAGAATCCATCTTGATAGTATAATAATAAAAATAATTGTGATAAAAGACTTGACCACATGTGGATATTTCTCATACGTTTGAAAATTGTGATCCATCCCCTTAAGTTTGTGAAGCTCTCCCAGAATCAGAATCACTACAAGAATCAAAAGTTGGGAGCTTTGTTTGGATCGATGCATAGTAAGTCGACCGTTTCGGCGAACCCCTCTTGCAATTAAGACCTAATTTGTCAATTAGTTTGACTACATGGGCCAATATTGAACTAGTTATCTAGAATATCAGAAATAAAAGACCTTTCCAATTCATTTCCTATGTATTAGATATATTGGGATATTTGTAGTTTCTGAATGAAGGAAGTATAAAATGAATTGCCAGGAGGGAATGCGTTTTTTCCTGCTGACGATGTCTTTGGTCCGTCATTACAAATGACCAGTTCGAAGCGTTAAGGGATTCGAGCACGTTCGTCTGTTCAAATGGAGACCTCCAGTGATCCGGAAAATAAACCCTGTCTGCGTCGCGAACTGACTCCATCCTCGACGGTCAGGTTATGAACTCCCTCTGGTCACCCAAGTTTTACTCTTACGGGCGGCTAAGTTGAATTTGCTCTCACTCATTCCCCAAAGGAGAAATTCGGTCGATCGTTGAGGGGGGATTGTACATTTGAGGTTACGAGCGTACCGTCAGAATGACCTCCAGTTGAATCCAGAGATCGACTCTAATAACCTACTGATGCCAGCCATATACTCTTTTTATTATCCTGACCTTGAATTACTTACTCGATTTTTCAAGATTTAGGTAGAAAAAAAATCCGCAAACATAAAATTTGTAATTATAATCTTCTCATAACCGAATGAAGGGTCTTCGGGCGAAAGGGCTTATGTGCTAAAACTTGAATTTAAAGAAAAAAACGTCTAACTTCAACGCATTCAATTTTGAACAAAAAACTACAAAAGCGATTTGGAGTTCTGTCAGGCTCTATTGAATCGTGAAAAAAGCGCTTTAAAGAAAGCAACCCTTTACGAAAAAACACTTGCCAAAGGAAGGGCGCTTCCCAAAAAACGCCGTTTCGACTCAGAAAGAGTTGCATAATTTTTTATTTTTTGATTAGAAAAAAAAAACAAGGAATCACTCTCGAGCTATTACTTAGCTTTATAAAGTCGTAGAAGAAGCTATCAAAAGAGCAACCATCTCATAGAAAATTTTTATCAAATAACGGTGCTTCCCAAAAAACGCCGGACCTGACAGAGAAAAAACTGTATAACTTTTTTATGTTTTATTTAAAAAAAAAACAAGAAAGAACTTTTGAGCTATAACTCAACTCTATCAAATCGTGAAAGGAAAAATCTGAAAGAAGCAACCACTTTCAAAAGAAGTAATTAAAGGCGAAGACAGCTAATTACAAAAAAAATATATTTCCGAACATGGGTTTTAACCCATTTCAAAATCGAACTGGACCACAATCTTCCACAAGAACATTAGTTAGGTCAAAACAATTACTTTAAGCAAATAAATTGAATTTTCGGAACTTGGCACTTACGCCCTCTTGTTCGACGACCCTTCAAGTATCATATATCTTCATAATATAATAAAATAAGATCATTCCTTGAAATTATATATCTTCAACCGTACTGGCAGGGGCAGGTTGGGCGTGGGACTGAATCGCTGACAATCACCAGTATGTCGGAATTCTAGAAAATTCTTTAGAACTGTATGAAATTATTTTTAAATATCTAAAAATCATATTCTAGAAGCTTATAGGTCATCTAAGATCCTTCCACATGTTCCGAAATTCTGGGAAATTGTTTAAGCTGTGTGAAGTTTTCTTCAATCCCTAGAAATCATGAGATTTCTTGGGAATGCCTTGATTTTTCTTGAACCTCTTGAAAATTCTTTGGAATCTTCTAAAATATGCCCCAAAATATTTAAAATTCCTTAAAAGGTTTTGAAATCACCTGAAATCTTTTAAAGCTTTAGAAAATATCTTGAAATCGTTTCAAATACCCTAAAATCTTTAAAATCTCTTGAAAGCCCTTCAAATTGTCGGAATCTATTGAAAATTCTCTGACATCTTTGACAATATTCCAGAATATATGAAATTATTTATAATATTAGGAAATATGGTATTACATTCAGGGCTTTTAAAATCCCTTAAAATCATTGAAATCTTCGGCGGCCCTATGAAATCTGTTAATATTCCTCAAAAATCCCTTGGAATCTTTAAAAATATCCTAAAACTGTGAAGGTCATATAAAATCCTTCCAAATCTTTCGAGATTCCAGGAAATTCTTTAAAAGTGTATGAATTTTTTTGTAATACCTGAAAGTCATATCCTAAAACTTTATATAGGTCCTATAAAATTCTTCCAACCCTCACAAAGTACTAACAAATTCTTTAAAACTGTAAAAAATAGCTTGAAAACCTAAAAATCATTAAGATCTTTGGAAATTTCTTAACACTTTTTATATCTTGAAAATCCCTCAGAATCATTTAAAATATCCTAAAATCTTATAGGTCCTGGAAAATCCTTTCGAACTTTCCAAAATTCTAGGATATTCTTTAAAACTGTATGAAATTTTTCGCAATACCCAAAAATCAATCAAATCTTTAGAAATTTCTTCATATTTTGAAAATCACTTAAAAATTCCTTGGAATATTTTATAATTCCTCAAAAAGCCTCAAAATGCTTTAAGACCCTTTTAAATTCTTGAAATCTATGAAAAATTTCTTGAAACTCCGTAAAATTACATGAAACCTGATAACATTCCTTAAAATCTCTTGAAATATTGAACTCCCATGAAATTCTTGGAGATCCTGGGAAATTCATTGAAATACCTCATAGAATCATATTAAATCTCATAAAACCTGTGAAATCCTTCCAAATATTCCGATGTTCATGGTAATTCTCTAAAACCGTGTGGAATTTTAAAAATCCTGTCAAATCCTCTGGGGATATTTGAAATTATCTTCAAATCTTCAGAATCCTGAGAAATCCTTTAATTTCTTATGTAAGTTTTTGAAGTGTATAGAAAGGTGTAGAAAATGTTGATATCTATTGTAATCCCTGGAAAATTCCTCGAAATCCCATACATATGCTTTGAAATCTTTGACATCCTCTGAAGTCCTTTAAAATCATGAAAAATACCCTAGAACCTCTCAAGTCTTCTTAAATCCTTCCAAATTCTTAGAAAGATTAGAATTTTTTTTTTAATTCCATAGCAAATGTGAAATCTCTTATAACCCATTGAAATCTTTGAAATTATGTCGAATCCCTTGAAATAATGTTGTAAAATTCTTCAAACTGCCTCAAACTCTTTGAAATCTTTCAAAATTCCTTAAAACGTTTGAAAGCCTTCAAAATTCCTAAAAATTATTAAAATCCTTGGAAATACTATTAGTTGTCTTGAAAGCTGTTGAAATCCTTTCACAGATTGGGTTAGAACGTAGAATCGATAAAAAAAAACAAATAAAACAGTGTTCTTGTTTATAAATCTCCTCTGAAATAAACAAGACTATTGTAAATGCACTAGAACTTATTTTACATCACTTAGCAAGAAGCAATTGATAGCGGTGAACCACCATTTTGCTCTAGCTCAATGAAATCATATGACGGTAGATAGCGCTGACGTCGCAGCTCTCGCTACTTTTCGAATAAAAATTGAGGTGAAAGCAGATGAAAGATTACTCAGGCAAGTTCAAAATCACGAAATTATCTCCGCTTCCTTAATTTTTGTTGCAGCGAATTTTTCACTTGAAATCGATATAATCTTTATCTTCTGTTTTTTCTGTGTTGTGAATATTTTGTAGAGCTATTTGCATTTCGAACCCAGAATTACAATCGACGCGTGGAATCAGTTTTAATTTGTAAATAATTGAGATTTGATTGGAAATTAATTGAAATTTAGAGAGACACTGATTGATATTTTATTCCCTAAGGAGACCCGAACAGTTTATAGAGTATTAGGAGAGATTCGATTAAGGTATTTTGTAAGCATTTCTGCCTCAGTAGATCGTCATTGTCTCTAAATCCGCATCTCTTGGTAGAATCACTAATAAATTACGTTCTCGCCTTGTGAGACATGACATTCAATTAACGAGGCACGTAACCGGAAGAAAACGCGCTAATTTAAACAAAGTGGGGAGGTCACGATTTCATTGTGCAAAGGGTAGCATCTTATCTTTCCCGTTTTCTCAAAGTTGGTCTTATTCGCATTGGCATTGGGGCTTACTTTGATTACCCGACCATTAAACATCATTACATGAACTCATTGTAAGAAAAGTCCTTTGAGCAAAAACACTCTGTCACTTGAAATGGTTTGCTTTGCGGAATCAGGCAGATTATTACTAACACTTTACATTTACAAAGGTTATTTATTTCACTGTGAAATAGTATATTGCACATTCCCGAGCTGTAGAAATTCGGAAAGATCTGCCCCGAGTCATAGACGACACTCTTTTTAAAACTATGAATCGTGCACTTTTCGTGACTGTTGGTCGGTTCCACAATTTCGCTCTTCGAGCCGGGATAAAAGGGTCACGAAATGCAAAAAACCAATAATCCAAACAACACGTTTGACCGCCGACCGGCAGTTGGCATACGAAATGCGATTTTAGCTTTAGCAGTTCCAACAACCTCCACAGACGGCGACACTTTCTGCTATACTATCCCTGATACAGATATCGACATTTGAAAATGCATGACTGTCACCCGAGAAATTAGTTTTTTGAAAATTGTGTCTTTCCTGTTCATCCCAAATCCCAAATACCTCTACAAAAATTAAAAGTGTTTGAAATTTACTCTTAAAGAAAGTAATCCAATGCTCTATCTCTAAAAGTTTCGGAGTTGTGGCCCTCAGAAGTCGATTTTCAGCAAGTAATTTAAACAAAACAAATAATTATAGTTTTTTGGAAATAACTCATTTCGTATTCATTCTCTGTAAAAATCGCCAATAAATTAATTGAAGAAGAATTAATTTTGATTAGACCTAAAAAAAACATTGCTCTAGCCCTACTAGCACCGAAGTCAGGGCCTTCTGAATATGATCTTTGTTCACGAAATTTTCTTTGACATCAATTTTCTCAATAAAATTTTGTCGTTTCCCAAAAATAACTCATTTCCTGAACATTGCTGGTGAAAGCTTTCAGCGAACTAATTAAAGAAGACTCAATTTTGAACAAATCTAAAAAAAAATAATGCTCCAGCTCTAAAAACATCAAAATTATGGCCTTCTGAAAATTACTCTTTTTATGGAATTTTATTGAAAATATTCTTATGTTTTATTTTTTGTTTCCAGAGGATAAGACGTGGGGAAATTGAAGCAAAAAACATGTTCAAAAAAATTCCATGAAAAGGGTAATTTCCCGAAGGTCATGATCTCGGTTCTATTAGAGCTGGAGCATTGTTTTCTTTTTTTAGATTTGCTCAAAATCGAGTAGTTTTTGATTTATTTGGTAGCAATTTTTACCATGAATGCATAGAAAATGAGATATTCCTCGAAAACTATAATCTTTCATTCGTTTAAATTATACGATCAAAATCGACTTCTGATGGTCATACCTCCGAAACTTTTAGAGATAGAACATTCGATTTTTTTGCTGTTTTATAGGAATTTTCAAATACTTTAATTCTTGTACAGGTACTTGAGACTTGGGGTGAACCGGACTAAAGCAACTTTCAAACTATTTTTTTCCCGCTTTTTTTACAATTTTTTAAAAATATTTAAGTCTTTCAGTTCTTCTAAGATTTTCAGGTCCTGCATCACTTTTTTGGATGCTAAATTGAATAGTTTGAACCAATGAAATTGCACTTTCAACTGATTTTTATGAAAATATGTTGATTGACCTCTTTGAAAAAAACAGAGTTATCTCAAAAAAGGCTTACACGATTTTTTTCTTCTTGAGCTCAGAATGATTGTGAGACATCCCAGGAGTATAATTAGAAAAAAAACCGGCAAATCAAGCACTTTTGGGTTGAAGGCAGTCAAGTTTTTACAGCGTTCTAAAAGAGAAATATAGATTAGGGTCTATATTCGTATTAAATCATGTTATCACATTATATGAAATACGTGATAGCGTATAAAGGGTAATTAGTTGTTTATATATGAAGAGCTCTGAGGATTCCAAAAAAGTTTCAGAATTTTTATTAGTAATCACAGGGATCAGTGTAAGGAATTAATTTTCGAAAATTTGATCTGATCTGCTAAATGTAAAATTTTTATTTTGAAGTTTTCGGAGTCGAAGTTCGGAAATTTGTTCATGGGTATTGTGAAGCCTGAAGTTGATGTGGCCATTCTTCCGCAAATTTGTCATTTTATTTTAGGAACAGCTCTTCATTATTATGGATCGTTTTCAGAAAATGGTTTCTGAGTGTTTCGTAGCGCTAAACAATATCCCAAACTTTTAACATATTTCTCTTGTACTAAATCTGCATTGCAGTT
The DNA here is from genome assembly GCA_032362435.1 of Melikaiella ostensackeni. NCBI lineage: Eukaryota > Metazoa > Arthropoda > Insecta > Hymenoptera > Cynipidae > Melikaiella > Melikaiella ostensackeni. The sequence continues at coordinate 43,801,100 of JAUMHM010000005.1, forward strand.
TTGAGGCAGTTTTTGAGTGATGGAGGTTGGTTTCAGAAAATTTGTTTTTTGCGGTGTTAGACAACCCTAAATGAGCACTTATGGTATGGTCGGATTTACGTTTGCATAATTTGTATCCAGAGTACTTTTTGAGTGGAGGGGGTTGATTCTAGAAAGAATTTTTTGTTTGTTTTGGAGAGCCCTAAATGAGCCCTTAATTATGAAGTAGGTCATAACTCCATTCAATGTTATTTTCGCTTGCTGTTACATTAGCTTAACACTGAGCCAGCGTAACCACTGTTCAAAAAAAATGGAGCATTAAATTTGGACATAGGGCACTAAAGTAGCCCCAAATGAACCCTTAATTACGATGTAGGTCATAACTTAATTCGACAATTCTTCAAGATTTTTCGTTGAGCATGAGAGTAGTTGGAAGATGATTGGACATCTTATCTTCGAAATGCAACTTTTTCAATTAAAGGCAACTAATGCCAGGGACAAGACAGACGGCAATAAGCGGAGACCGGCTCAGCCTCCGGGTCTCAACCTCGAAAGCCTGTTAGGGCTGCCTATTACTTTGACGTAATGACGTTATTAGCCAGTACGAGAGCACGTGATCAGTGGAAGGAGACTATGATATTACTGCCAAGCACCATCTTCAAGGTGACACCCGTAACCACCCACATAATACCGGAAACTTGAGCTTCTTAAGAGGAGATTCTTCAAAACGTAGCGAGAAAAGTGAAACGATTTGTGACACTTTATTCACCTGAGCAAATCCTAGAAATTATAAACGATTTGATTTTTTAATGAGCTTTTTAGACTATTAAGGAGGCTGGAAGTAATTCTAATTTTCCGTCATTACTTATTAATTAATCCTCAGCTCGACCAATTTTAAATTTGAATTAGTATTTGGAAGAGCCGAAGCCTTTTTAGCTTTCCATTCGGGTAGGTTATTATTATACTTTTTTTCAATTATGCTTTCTCAATAGAATGATCTAGCTCCAAATCAAAGCCCTTGTAGAAATCGGTCCAAATTAGCCTAACTTATAATTGGGCGCCAATCTGGACCCAACTGGGCGGTCCAGTTAAGAGAAATTGAATTTAATTAACAATTGAAATTAATTATATGAGAGGCTGAATGCAATCCCACCCAAATCCTGAAATTTTTTCAATTATTTCGACTTTTTAATTACTAAATCTCTCGTTCAGAAAGCCGATCAGTGTTTTATTTCGTGATTGGGCCTATATTGGGCTGACTCATAGAGTGCCCATAGCGGACAAACAATTCTGGCTCCATTATGTAACCCCAGTTATAGTTAGAGAGACAAAATGTCTGATGAGGTCTGCTGCTATTTACATCGGTAAATAAATTGTGAACTACACCACATCAGATTTGATTACGGATCGGGATAACTTTCATAAAAAACGCCGTGCGAGTAATAAGTTACGTCTATGGGTTAAGAAATATCGAGCGATTGAAGCAGCAGTTAAAGAAACATTTGAAGAAAACTCGAGCGCTGATGACGATGATGAGTTATTTCTAATGAAAATAATAATATAAGTCAGTAATACCTTGAGGGTAGAAATTTAATTATTATTATATGTACTACTGAGCAAAAATTTGAATAAAAAAAATATTTAATCATAGTGATGAAAGAAAACATTTTTTTTTAGGGACTACACAACTGTGAAATTCAGAAATTTTGAAATTCAATATTTCAAAAAGTTATCAACGAATTTAGGTTTTCTTTTTCTGTTTTTGTTGAAAGAAGTGATTTCTACAAGTTTTGTATAAATTTTTTTTTTGATAAAACGAAAATTGTTGACATAGTTAACGAACAAAATTTTGTGTTTTTTGGACTGCGGCAGAGCTACAGGTTGCTGTAATCATCCAAAACAAAAAGTCGAACAGGATCGATAGGCACGAATAGACTGGCTATTGTCGTACATGGAGTTTTTCATTTTTTTTAACGTCAGACAAAATGGCGGGTTTTTTCGTTTCTTGCATTTTTATCAATTTCCAATAATTTTCTTCCGGAAGTAATGAAAGAAAATCTCCGTGTACGACGAGCGGTCTTCGAGAAACCTCTACCGCAGTGACAAGAAACATGGTTTTTAGAAAAGCGCATTCAAAGTTTGGGGTACGAATTCCAGACAGAATTTTACCAACGAAAATTTACTACTCAAAATAATGTACTGGCGGTAATTTTTCACGGATATCGATATCTTTTGTTTAGAAATACTCAGAATTGAATTTGGGAGAAAGTTATCGAGCCCGCTGTACAAATTTTGTGATGTGTCTAATTTTGCATTAACAAATCCGTGACAAGGCCGTACGAAGTCATCTGTATCTTTGACAATTTTCGAGATGTCACTACGAAAATTTCACAGCTTATTTCCGAAATTATAAGAAGCAAGAAAATGAAAAAAAAATTATTTAAAAATTTCACAGTGGTGTGGTATCTTAAATAGAGCTGCTAAAAGATCTCATTGTAATATACAAAAGTATAATATTTTCAGACTCAATTATTGTTTATTTTTGAACATGTTCAGGACATCAACGCTGACGAAACTTTGGAAACTCCTCAACAGAATATTTCCAAGGATAAAAATTATACCGAGCAGGATTCAGATTTATAAAATACTCCGAATGTAGAAACAGGTAGTGATTACACATTCAAATTAATAACCTCAAAAATGTATGGAAATGTAAGGAAGGCACTTTAAAATACTAAAATCCAAACATTATATTTTATTTAACACCGAAAAAAAAAGATTTAATAGTTTAGTGTTTCATAGTGCCCGCCAAACTTCTATTGGCTGCTCCAGTTCAAAAGCACTGCGCAAACTCCGACGTGCAAACCTATCTTCCTCCCACAGCTCTATAGTCAATTAGCTGTCAGCAGTGGCACGCGCCGTTTTATAATTGGCTTGTGTAATTTTGTGTCACTCGGACATTCTGAGAAACAAAAAGTAAGTAGGTATAATTTACTATTTAAGAAATATATATATATATATATATATATATATATCATTTCAGAAATAATGTTTTACGTATGTTTACTACATGGGCTGAAAAGTCTTCGGCCTGACAATGAGAAAACGATATTTTGAATGAAAAATTGGCTTTATTCTTCGACATAATCTCCATCTAGAGTAATGCATTTATTGTAACG
>JAUMHM010000005.1:43804357-43818383 GCA_032362435.1 Melikaiella ostensackeni
TTGCAGATGATAAGATTGTTACGGCAGAATCAGTCGATGATTTGCAGAGAATGATGAGCAGACTGGATACCAGCATTGAAGAGTATGGGTCTTAAGATTAACATGAATAAAACAAATATTATTGTGTTTGGAAGAAGGGGTGAAGAAACAGTATGCAACATTGCCTTAAACGAGAAGAAGATAGAACAATTTGATGATTTCGCGTATCTTTTAAATTTATTTGCTGCTGACGGAAAAATAGATGCAGAGATATTCAGACGTATAAACGAGGAAGAATTAAAAACATAACAAATAAAGCTTAAATTGCAATATATAATTCTGTGCTTGCACCCACCGTCCTGTATGGTATTGAGACCTGGACGTATCAAGAAAAGGATAGGTGTAAAGTGAACGCGGATGACATGCACTCCTGCGGAATATGTGCAGTAAAACGCTAATGGAGAATGACAGTAATGAGTAGGTTCTCAAAGAATGTGGTGTAGAAGAAACATTGATTGACAGGAGTGAAAGAAATTTGCTGAGATGGTTTGTTCATGTTGAGAGAATGAATGAAGGACGCTTAACGAAGCAAGCAAGTGTGCACTCAATTCTCGATTTAATTCGCCTCCATTTACCACCTTCTTAGAATTTCCGCCAGCTCGCATTCGTCGATGAGGGCCTCATGGTCATAGCAGGCCATACCCGAGACTGGAGTTAAATGGAGAGTTGAGTTCATTTAGGTAAGGTGAATGATAACTTACCCAGAGGTAGACGGAGGAAAGAATAGTTGGAATGTGTGATTGAGACTCTAAAGCGAAGAGATGTAAAGAGTCGTAGAAAAACAAGAGCTTGCATGAAAAGGTGTACGGATGTAAAGAAAGTAAAAGATGTATGCAAGGGTAGGGATTATGGAGGACAATTGTTTATAAGAAGAAAAGTGACACCTGAAACGAAAGATTTTGGATATTAATGGACCCTCGTGGAGAGCTTTTCTTGGTGGATGTGGTGGGATAAAGAGTATGGATCTTCCTATGGGTTTATCAGTCAGTTTGAGTGTTTATGTGTGAATCGTGAGGTATGATGGCTCTGTGAAGCTCTTCACCTAGGGTGATTGCTAGAGCGATTGGTCAGCGACCCGCGTCGGAGCGGTGTTGTGAAAATACTGTTTCATTCGAATGAGCAACACGCGACTTCAAGATTGATCTACAACCTATCCCTTCCTCTATACATCCTTTACTTATCTTTGCCATATAAATTCCTTGGTCTCCGGTAGTATAACGAGGCTAGAATCAAACTAGTTTCGCTTACCTTGAAAGGGATTTGGCTTAATGGTATAATAATATTATTATAAAAAGGTGCCAATTCGTAGATTTTAACACAGGCAACATCTTCATTTTTCCGTAAGGATAGTTGTTGCGTTGAAGATTGGAGAGTAGCAGATCTTAATAAGACGGCAGATATCAGCCTTTTTCATCTTACAATTAGTGTTGCAGTTTCCAGCTAATAGTTTGAGTTGTAAAGGTCGATTGTGGATTGATAACATCTGTTGCTGATTCTTAGCTGATTTTAAGGTTGTTGATATGAAGATTTATGTTTGGAAAACAATTGCTATAGATCCTAACATGTTCAATATACGTAATTCTTAAGCAAATGTTTAAAACAAAATGATCAAGTGGTATCATAGATTTTAGCATGAAGAATTTCATGAAAGATTATACATAGTCTTATAGCTAGTAAAAGGCTCTAACAAATTATGAATCTGATTAATGCCTTAAACCTTTGTAAACAAGACCTGAGAAAATAAAATTATTTCTTATAGTAGGTTCTAGAATCAGTATTTAGTTTGTAATATGTTAATTGTCAACAGTTAGAACTAAAAATATTATTTGGAATCGAGTTTCGGGATTTGGGTTTGAAAAAAGTTGCAACAAAAACGAGGCCCTCAGAATTGAAAAGATATAATTTTTAATTTTAATTTAATTTTATTATTATTATTATTATTATATAATTAATTTAATTAATTTTTTAAATTTTTTATATTAAAAATGAATCGTAATTAGAATGCTGTGAGAAAAGTGTAAACAAAGTGAAATTATCTGGCTTGTAAATCTCTTTAACCGAGAAATAGAGGTGTGAATTACAACTGCTTTTTAGGTTATGTGCTTTCGGGTGAATTTTCTGTTCATTTTTAAGGTAACTTTAAAACACGAAGAATCCCAATTTTTTAGATGAACCACAATAAATTAGAATCACCAGTTTTTATTGGGTTCATTGCCATTCCTGAGGATGATAAGAAAAACTACAGAAATTGACAAATTGTAGTGAACGTAATGACTTTGGTAGTTCGACAATACCTTCCTAGATAAATGGAATTCGGTAGGAATTGTATCAGGTGAAGGGTCGGGTGCATCAGATGTACACCGGACAATTGACATTTTGTGCTTTTCCCAACAAATGTGAATTTATGTACTTGTCAAAAAAAAACGAGGTGAATGTTGAAACTTTTTAAAGCATAAGTGGTCGGGGATGTTTGAGAAGAAGCGAACCTTCAAGATTTTGACACCGTTTTTTACACTTAGCGTCAAACGATGTACTTTTGGTGGCATATTCAGCCGAATATGTCACGTTACGCTAATGTTAAAAACTGGTTAAAAAGTGATGCCAGACGTTCAAGTGTACGCTGTTCTCTTTAATGTGTGCCATCAATCCGTTTGGCATTATATTTTCGATGTATTTTCGATGTATAAATGCTTCAATTGTTGACCAGATGCTAACAAAAGTTTCAAAAATCACTTTTCGTGGTTGTCAGTGTGAAGACCATTGACATCATTGATAGCCAAAAGCTGTTGTTATCAACAGCTCTGACGATAAAATATTTCTATAATGTCAAAGGTGTACTTTTAATAACTGAAAACATTCATTTCGTGGCCCTTTTCACAATCGTCTTTTACGCTTGATGTCAATTGATGTACTATTGTCGGCGGATGATGTGAAAAGTCTGAGTATTCACATTCGTTTGGAAAAGTACAAAATGTCAATTGTATAGATCACAGTATAAACTGTAACAGAGGATGAGTTTTATTGATGTCTAAGATATGTGACTAATATTTGCAAAAGTAAAAAGGTTCGTAGGAATGCACTTTTATTTATTTACTTAAGAAATTAACCGGCTAGTTTTGTAAACAATTCAATAACTAGGTTCAATGTTATTAATGTAAACAGGAATGGGATAGAAGAAGGTATCTTGCATTAACATACCCAGAGTAGAACATTTTTACAAACTGAGTAGAGGAAATAGCGTCTTGATCTTGCCATTTGTTTGATCATTATTATAAGAAAAATCTGAGAAATTGTATTAGAGTTATCTTATCTGGATAGTGGATGGAAAAGGAATTATAAATGGAAACTGTAAGATGTTTCATAGAAAATGTTGCGAAATTGATGAAGGAAAAAACATCTTGATCTTGCAATTTGTTTGACAGTGATTATGAGGATTTGAGAAATTGTAACAAATGTGTCTTATCTGGATAGTGGATGGAAAAAACATTACAGATAGTTTCATAGAGTGCTATGATGTTTGCCATTGAAATTGATATAACGTGATGTACTGGTTCTCGATAGGGTTAATAGTGTAAAATTCAGAGGAATATGTTGTAAAAGATATTCCTCATTGAGGTCTTTATTGTGCAATTTCTTAGGTGCACACGATTGCTAATGATAATAAAGAATATATCAGAAATAGTGGATGAATCCTTTGTAGATATTTAATCAACAAGAGACAATGGGATACAACAGATTGCATTACCTTTACAATTGTTAAATTAAATTGAATTGTAAAAGGTTCCAGCTTGGCACTACAGATTGATATATTTTTAAAAAAATAAAAATGTGCTTATTATATTTTGAATCTGTGATTTTAGTTTTGCAATTTGTCTCACTTGCATAATTTTCAATAATAATGACCAAAATTTCAGAAACTTTGTTAAATATATCTGCTCTCTCGGATAAAATAGACTTTATCTTACCATTTGTAACAAAGCAACAATTTATCTTAAATGTCATAAAAATGATGGTGTCCAGTGTTAAAATAGAAGATACTAGAAGAATAGTGTTCCGAAACACGAAAATAGGACGATGAGCGCGAGAGCGATGATACTGCAGGATCAGGATCGAGAGTCGGGTCAGAGAAGGGATATAACTAGAATATAACGCCGCGCCGCTTTGCAGTCAGTTGCAGTTCCCGGGGGTGGCGGGATCAGGGGTGTTTGATGCTGGTTATCATGTTGACAGACACAACGGGGTGGTCCAGGGTGAACCAAGGGGAGACAATTACAAATCGTTGACGTTTACGCCATTCCGACAAACGTATACGCGATGCGTTTCCCAGGAAATCCGAAAGAATGTTTCACGATGGACATTGATCTCATTAAATTTCCGTCTAGCACCCTTCAAACACACTCAAACTACTTTAAGCCCTGCACATTTCCTCTCACAATAGCACCATCATAATTCCCTCCAAATTGTACAAAAGGAATAGAAACGTAAAATTTTAAAAGAGAAGGTCTAAAGTCTTATTTCTTTTCCCTCATCAGGGGATCAACATCCATAATTCTTGGGATTTAAAACTACTAGAGGATGGTCTTCAGGGTTGAACCACCTTCTGGTAAATTTATCTGACAGGTAATTTCACTTAAACCAGCAATTGAAAAGAGTATTTATGAAAATCATCAATCATGATGTTCTACTTCCTGACAAATACTTGATGGGCTCAGCATCAGTGGAGCCGAAGGTTATTACATTTTAACACTTGTAAAGGATCTGCACAATCTTAAAAACAAAAAAAATCAAATAAAAGAATGAAGGAGCAATCAAATTAAAGTCACATAAAAGACGATACAAAAGATCCGATAGTAAAGAATAAGGATGACTAATTTGAAGCTCTTGTGTCAAAGATGTTTGAAACTTTATTGGCAGTTTCTTCAGTCAAAGCCGAAAGTTCTCGGTAGGGTCAGAAGATATTGTTCTGGAGGATTAAGGGAACATTTAGCACCTCATAGATCTAGTCATGGAATCTTCCCAAATGTCTTTGACCCGTCCATCTCGACTTGATGTGCTTCTGAGGGTTCAAAGATGGTAAGAGAAATCCGCTTGGTCCTCTGGAGGAGAACGGTAGACTCGCTGAAGTAGAAGCTGGGAGCGGCGAATTACCAAATGCATATTAGCGAGCGACGGGCCGTTTAAGAGCGCGTAGTCAATCTCTCCGTCGGACATTTATGGAGAGGGAATTAATATACCGGACCTTCAACCTCGAGACCTTCGTCAATGATATATGCACACGAGTGCTCCACCCTCTCTGGAAGCCTTCCTTCGGTTTTACCCCACTGGAGAACCTTGGTTCCGAGTTAAAATTGTCAAAATTACAATCCTTGATTTTTAGATTAGTTACATGATTCAGCTCACAGAAAATCCCGGAGTTTTACTTTCTTCTTGAAGTTGGATCAAAGTGATTTGCAGCAAACCGATACTCAGTTGATTAAAATGATCCAGATTTGGTATCAAAATTGTAATCGACAAGTTAACATTGATATTTGATACATGCATTAAATGTCAATTTCACCTTATAACACCTTAGCGGTCATCCGCAAATTACGTAAGGTGTTTTTCCGAAATTTTTACCGCCCTCCCTCACTCCATGTAAGATACCATCAGATTTGCCGTGACCCCCCCTCCCCAAATCTTACTAGAATTTTATAAACTCGGAGAATGAACATACATATAAATGCTGTTAATTATGAGAACGTACAATCTTAAATAAATTAGTTTTAGAAGAGAAAATATCCAGTTTTCTAACATAATATTTTTAAAGTATTAAAGATGAGCATCAATGTTTATTTAAACTATTATTCTTTAGTCTATAAATTATCAAAATTCCTATTTATTTATGGCAAGCTTCACAGTAGGGCGTATCAAAAATAATAAATGTTTATCTTCCCATTTCTGGGGGGCTGAAAATTTTCTAGTGGATGCTGAAATAACTTCCTGAAAGTTTGAGCAAAAAAAAATTCTGTCAGTCCGCACAACATGGTCAAAGGTCAAAATCACGAAAAATTGAATTTGAATCATTATTTTCAAGCGAATAATTTTCTTCTGATCCGGGTAAACGATAGAAGCTGTATACTGTGATAATGTAAGTTCCTATGTAGTAATGACATCATCAAAAATTATCTTATGTTCGCACACTCAAGTTGAAGTACCGAGAATGGTAAAAATCACGAAAATTTTCATTTTCTTCGTTATTTTCAAGCCAATAATTTTGTTTTCGGTTTCGGATGAACAGTAGAAGTTGTATACTGTGCTAATATATAAGGGCCTATGCAGTATAGACGTCTTCAAAAACTATCTTATGTTCAGTATTTTAAATTAAGTGAGCGAACATAAGATATTTTTTTATGGGGTCTATAGTGCATAGGCACTTACTTATGTACATTATCATAGCACACAACTTTTACCGTTCACCCGAAACAGAAGAAGAAATTATTGACTTGAAAATAATCAGAAAAATACAATTTTTCGTTATTTTTACAATTTCTCGGTATTTTAACTTCACTTCTAAATGGAAGTATCATTTCAGGGCTCATTTCAGGTATTAAAATAAGACCTAGAAAAAAACAGTCTCGAGTCGTACTAAATTGATTCACTTTAGTCTTAAAATGACACCACTGGTGGGATTTCAGTCATTTGTTTTACATTGAAAATAACAGTATGAAGTTATCCTATTCAAAAACAGGACACCTTGGGTCTAAAATAATACCTGAAAAAATGATACCGTAAAAAAAGAGAACTCTAGTTTTCACAGTGTTGAGCCCGCGAACTTGAGATAACTTTCTATGAGGTCTATACGATATAGAGTCTTATATCATCATAGTATACAACATTTATCGTTCATCCGGATCAGGAGAAAAAATTATTCGCTTGAAAATAAGGAGAAAAATTCAATTTTTTGTGATTTATACCTTTGACCGTGTTACGCAAACTAAGAGAACTTTTTTGCTCAAATTTACAGAAAATCATTTTGGCATCCACTAGAAACTTCTCAGCTTCCCCGGAAAAGGAAATACCAAAATTCATTTTTTTCGATACGCCCTACTTCACAGTCTTTCCCCTATTTTCCGTTTCTGCACTTTTTTTATTTTTCCACTTATATGCAAATTGAATTAATAGAACCCAATAAGAAAATCCAACTGTTTTTCTTTGAATGTTAATCCTTTTTCGTTGAAAAGTCCGCTATTATATTTTTGGTTGACAATTCTGCAAATTTACTTGGTTGAATGTTGAACTACTTTGTCAAAAATTTATTTCCTTGGTCGCAGATTATTTCAATTGAAAGTTCACTTCTTTGGTTGAAAATTCAACTATTTGGTTGATAATTTGCGTATTTTGTTGCACTACTTTGTTATAAATTCATTTTATTGTTGAAGATTCATCATTTTATTTTAAAATTGATTTCTTTAGTTAAAAATTCAAATGTTTTGTTAAGAATTCGTTTCTTTCCGGAAAATTTATCTTTTTTAATTGTAAATTCAAATATTTGGTTCAAAATTCACTCATTTTGTTGAAAATTCGTCATTTTTGGTTGAAAATTCATCTTTTGCGGTTGAAAATTAAATTATTTGGTTGAAAATTAATTATTTTGTTAAAAATTCATCCTTTTTAATTAATAATTTATCTGATTTAGTTGAGATTCAACTATTTTGTTGAAAATTCGTCCCTCTTGGTTAAATTCATTCATTTTAGATCTGAAATTAAAATATTTTTTGGTTGAACAATCAATTCTTACATTTTTCGGTGGGAATTCATGTCTTTTGGTTGGAAATTCAAGTACTTAATTGAAAGTGGGACTACTTTGATATAAATTCATCTTTTTTCCTGAAGATTTATCACTTTAGTTGAAAATTCGTCTTTTTGGTAGAAAAATAATATTTTTGGTTCAAAATTCATATCTCTTGTGGAAAAGTCGTATTTTTAGTTAAAAATTAATGTCCTTGGTTGAAAACTTATCTTTTGTGGTTGAAAATTAAATTATTTTGCTGAAAAAATTCTTTTAGAATCAAAATAGTTCTGTTTTAGTTGATGATACAACAATTTTTTTGAAAATTTGTCTTTTTTGGTTGAATTAAATTCTTTTAGATTTAAAAGTGAATTCTTAACTGGTTGAAATATAAACTATTACATTTTTCGTTGAAAACTCATCTTTTTTTTTGAAAATTCATTTTTTTGGTAGAAAACTAATCTCCTTGGTTGAAAATGTATGTAATATGTTGTGAATTCGTCTTTTTGGAAATTTTTTTTTCTTTATTGACTGAAAAATCTTTCTTGGTTGAAAATTCAACTCTTTCGTTGAAAATTCGTGTTTTTTGGTTGAATTTACCTTTTTGGTTAGAAAAATATCTATTTGGATAAAAACTCATGTATTTTGTTAAAAATTCAATACTTTTACTTAAAATTTTAGGGATTTAAAGCGTTTCAAGTTAATTCAAGCTAAAAATCTCTTCTTTCCGTCTGCTTACAAAAAAAGCAACGCGACTGTCGGTTGCTAAGATCATGAAGTTGAATAGATTTTTTGATTCATAGATTGAATGATTGTGATATTAAATGGAACATTGAATTGAGCTGTAACACTTTTGATCTCAGGATATACTGTGAGCTTCTGAAGATTTCCGGAGTGGTACTTTTACAAATCCAATGCTGAACATCAATTCTCAGCTTTTGATTTAAATCTATTCATAATAAAAAAATGTTTGGATTTCTGCATTTCAGTAAACGGTATCAAAATGTGTTTTCCTTTCAGGGAAGAGCTTCAGCATAACGATTACTGTTTCAACGACGCCACCTCAAGTAGCAACCTACAATCGTGCAATCAAAGTGACCGTTGATGGACCACGAGAGCCTCGATCCAAGACGAGTGAGTACATCATCCATAACTCGCACCCATGTCCATCACTATTCAATAATAGTGTTGAGTAGTCTAGTGATTGACAATAAAGATACAGATACAGATTGTGATTGATATAGTATAGTCATCTGCAGAAAATGCTTCGCCAATAATTTACAGAAAGTCCTTTTACGCAGTAATGGGAGTCATTATCGAGCAGTTGGTGTACGATGATGCAGTGGCCGACGTGTGGCACGTGGAACATCGTATTCCTTCTAACCTATTCGCGAGTAAGAGCGCGTCCTTCTACCATAGAGATAATATAGATAGAGGCGACAAGCCACCTCGGATTTCGTCTGGTCTTTAGAGAGAGAAGAGAGATATCGAGGAGTTCACAGGGTACTGCCACTCTCGTCTCATTCCCCCACTCGCTCGCGCAGTCTCTCTCATTGCCCTACCGAAGTCGAGACGACGTTTCCACTTACAGAGAGGCCTATGGCTTGTCGCCTCTATCTATATTATCTCTATGGAAAACCCTTGTATAAGAGACGAAGTGCATTCAAAAAGCTGTATAAGTTTTACGGGCTTCGTTTGAGAACAATGAAAAATAAATTACTTTCAACTCCTCTTCGGGCTCTATTGAACCGTAAAAGAAACATCCTAAAAGAAGAAACCACTTCCGAGAAAACCCTTATGAAAGATCGCCGTGCTCCCAAACAAGATGCACTTGAGAAAAAATATAATAATAATAATAATAATCTATGAGTCAGTATGGTAGTGGCAGCTCAAAAAGCGGGGTTATTAAACACCTGTCGCATTGTAAGAAACTTCCTAGATTATGAGGAAGTAGGCAGTAGTAGGTGATTAATGCCACCTCCAACGATCTCGGCCGCTGTAAAGGATAACAGCGATAAAGGACGAACTCCAAACTACTGCGTACGCTGAAACGCGTCCTATCGATCTATTAATCAGCGGGGGTAAGTTTTGGAAGCTTTTACACGGAAAGAAATTTCGGGGACTGCTGCACTTATACATACCAAAGCTGAGCTAAACACAGGAGCGCCAGCGCGCCCTCAACTTCGTGTGGATTCTCTCTCGTTCTGGGAGAACTGCTCCCTCAAAGTCATCTGGCCGCAACATTTTCGCCGCGTTTCCCAAGACACAGGAAGGATGCCAGCCAACTTTGGGACAACTGCTCACCCAGAATCGTGTTGCCGTCGCACGAAATTCGTTGCGCGTTGCGATACTGGCGTTCGAACGGCCGCCATGCCAAATTTCTTTCCGTGTATGCGTCGGACAGATCAAACTCCGCCAAGATCAACCAATACTCCAGAAAATGCAACTTTCATTGATTGTCGCCGGTTCCATGGAACTTCCTCCGCCATTATACAAATCAAAGGCTGTGCGTAGTTTGACTACTAGCAAGCAATAAGAAAGTATCAACTAGAACCGGATTCACGCGACGTATGTGAGCAGCACTTTCTGTCAACGACTAAGCGTGTCCCTGAAGGACGCTTCATCATGACAATTCTCTATAAGGGCGAGATAAATAAACTTGGTTATCTGAAATGGAGCGAAAAAGGGAGAAATTTTCCAGACTGAATAAGTACATTGAGTTTATGAAGGATTATCAAGATAAAAATATATGACTGTCTGCTGATATGGCTCAAGTGTATCATTGTATCAGCAGATAAAGGTTACTAAGAATGAGGAAGATCTACAGAGAATTTTGTGGAGAACGAACTCTTCGAAACTAACTCACAAGGTGAACCTACGCCCTTCTGAATTTCGTTTGGATTCACACTTCTCCCAGTAATAGTAATCAAAAAGCCTGGGCTTGATTACTGCTACCTGCGTTTTTTTTCATTCAAATTACTTTATTGCAATTGACTATTAAATTTATGTTGATCTATCCGAAACATTAATTTTTAACATTTTTTTTCGTATAAAAAAATTGAGGTTTTCAACCTTTACTACTTGTATGCCAAGAAAAGTTTTCTTATAGGAAATTCTCATTTTTCTTCATTAAATTATACTAATTTTATGTATTTTATTTTTATCTTACATGAAAATATTAATAACCAAAATATACAATAGGACCTTGATTGAAACTCCCTTGGTTAGGCTGCTTCGAAAACTTCGGTCCGTGATGAGGGGGTCCAAGGGCGAGAGAAAAGCACTATGAGTGCAGCAGAGTTGAGCAGTTCCGTAGACACAAGGCGGGCAGTTGAAACACTCGCGTGCATATTTGCATTTATATTTAAATACACGCAGAAAATTCTCTCTTCATTGATTAGTCTTCATTATTAAAAAAGGTACATCCTTTATGACAACAAAAATCTACATTTATACAAAATACAGTTAATAAATATTACATATTCCTCTTAGAAATCGTTCATACGGCCCTGACTGTTTACATTGGAGCGCACTCGATACAGACTCAAAGCCACTTTAGGCCATACCCGAAACCGTGCTTCAATCAAGGTCCCAGTGTAAATGTTCAATTGAATAAAGAAAAATGAGAATTTTCTAAAAAAAAAAAAAAAAAACTTTTTTGGCCTAAAAGTGGTAGAGGTTTAAAAAAACAAAATTTTTGTATGCAAAAAATGGATAAAAGTTAATCTTTTGGCTGGATTTACATAACTTTTAATAATCCATTGAAATTAAAAGAATTAAATTAAAAATGCAAGCAGCAGGAATCGAGCCCAGACTTTCCGATCACAAACTCGGAGGGCTACCGCCTGTTCTAACCGGCAGTTGAAAGACAGTTGCATTGCGGTCCATGCAGCGTGCGTGGATTTGTTTTAAGGCAGAACTTCTCTCTGCCACGGAAATGAACTTGAGAAAATGAACTTCCAATATTCCACCCGTATTCGAAGAATCGAATCATTCAAGGTCAGAAAGGATTATTCAGTCCGATAAAGATCCAAAAACGTTAGGATTATTATGGACTCCTGGCATCGATTAACTAATGTATTCAGTACAACAGACATCAAACCCCTCTGCTACCAAAAGGACAATATTATCCACGATTGCTCAGATTTTTCACCCTTTAGGCCTCGTTGGTCCATCCTAATATTATTCTTCGAAATCGGTGGCAATTAGGACTCGATTGGGACGAGACTCTACCACAAAATCTTCATATTGTATAGAAGGAATTTTATGGTCAGCTCAAGGCATTAAATGAAATTTCGGTACCGCAATGCGTTCTTGGCAAAAATCCTGTTACTGTGCAACTCCATGGATTCAGTGATGCCGCCACAGTAGCATGTGGCTGTTTGTTGTGGTTTGTTGTGTCCCAAGTCACGGGTCGCTCCGCTTAAACAAATGAACTTGCCCTGCCTTCAACTTCAAGACGTCTTGGCGCTAACACAGTCGACTGAGACAATAAGTACAACACTGAGCGTGAAAATCGGCGAAAAATATGTTTGGTATGACACCACAATAACTTTAGGTTTTATCCTGTCATCTCCTATTCAGCGGCCAAATTTCGTAGCTAACCAAACGAGCGCTATTCAAAGGCTAACTAATGACAACTATAATCGCGTATTATCCGGGGATAATCCAGGTGATCTCATTACTCGTGAAATCAACCCAGAAGATGGCACCATGAACTTTGGTGGAAGGGTTCGGATTGACTCTCTCAGTCTACAGAAAGTTGGCCTTTGAACGTGAATTGACCAGCGAAGAGCTTGACAGATTACGGGCAGCGCGAAAATGTAGACCTAACTCTTGTTACAAGCGCGCTTCCAGATTCTAAATTACTTGAGCTGTATTCATCATTACACCATTTGATTAAAGTAACAGCATCCTGGTTGCAATTCATTGAAAATCTCGAAAAAAAGCGAAAGAACTTAGGAAGTTAGGTTGCCCCGAAGTTTCCGAAAGAGCTCCTGCATTATAGAGACTGTTGGAGATTGCTCAGGCTGTACACATTGAACTTGCTCAAGACTTGAGCATGGACGCCTTTTTGAACTGTTTTCGATTTCGATTCACTTATATAAGAGTCACAATTGACAAAAACCAAATGTGACAGGTTGAAAAAAAGCAATTCAGCTGTAACTGCGGAGGTATCCACCCTGAGGAGTGAAATGTCCTCCCTCCAAAGGAGTGTTCATGCTAACAATCTAACTGTGCACAAACTGACGGACAACCCTGAAAACAACGAAAATCTGGGAAGCTGTCTTGTCCGCACTTTCTCAGATGTGGATATATCGATCTCGTCTAAGCAATATAATTACCTGCCTTTCGGTTCGGAAAGAGACAAGGTGATCGCCCTGTTTTGGTTAAGTTGTGCTCTTGTTTTCATAAGCAGTTAATTAAGAAAAAACGAAAAGAGCACGGAGAGAAGAACATCGGCACCAGTCGCGACTCAACACTAAACGAGAGACTAGAGGAAGAAGCTGTGGAGAGCTAAGGAAAAGCTGGGATCAAGGCTTTTATAAAAGGAAAGAAACTGTTGGTAGATAACAAGCCTCTTTCGGATTCAAGAATTGAGGGAATACAGGGGGAATCAGATTTGGAAAATACGTGTTTCCTTGATAGCCCTCCTGATCCCTTAACCATAGTCAGAAAAACTGCCAGAAGAAAAAATCGTCATGGTTCTTCATCTTTTATCTCCTCTGACAGTCAAATTGACAAGTTCTTTAACAAGACTCCTGGAAAATCGAATAAAACGAGAGATAGGGAAACTGGTTTCCTAACTTTTGCCTGCAGAGAGTTCGCAGGGCAGTTTAGATATCAGCATCCTGCAAGGGGTGAACTCTGGCTTTCGTATCATCTTCTGGAATGTTCACGGGTTATTCAATTTCTCAGAGCTTGCCTCTTCGGTTACCGATAGTGATATAATATGGCTCGCTGAGACCTGGTCCACGTCATTGGTGATAGCTTCTTCGGCCTGGCTTCATAATTACACCTGCGTAGTAAGTATAGCTTTTAGAGATAGTAATAGAGGAAGACCTAGTGAAGATTCAGCTATATACGTTGATCGCTCATATTTCAACTATGAAATTTTAAGCATAACTTCGAATTGACTGGATCGACGTCTTGAGTGGACGGATCGACTCAGAGATGACTTGCTGGATTGCTACGATGCCAGCATTATACCTGCTCGCA
>JAUMHM010000005.1:43846057-43868107 GCA_032362435.1 Melikaiella ostensackeni
TAGGAGAAATAAGAAACGATCTACTGCGGCCTCGGTGGCGTAATTGGTTAACGCTCCACTCATGTAAAATCGGCGTTCCTGGTTCAAATCCGGGCCGAGGTAGATTTTTTCTCGTTTCTCCAAAAATGTAATATTACGGCCAGCAGACATTCAAACTTTTCCATCAATTTTAAATAACTATTAAGCGTTGTCATGTGTCCCGTTTAGCGCCTGCCATGATTATCTCGTCTATAGTCTTGTGCTAGACCGACTAATACTGTTATACTTCTGATTAGCACCAGATTAGTCCATGTGATCAGTATCACCTTAACGATGTGGTTAATCTAATCAGGGCCAGATCAGATACCCAAAATTACTCCACACGTGAAATTTTATTTGTTCACGTAATTCAAATAACTTTAGATTATTGTAGAGTGGTAAATAAATCATTGGACAACAAGTTAAAACGCTATAACTATATGATATTTTGAACGAATAATTAGAATTTTCTTATTTGAGATAAATTTATTATTAAATTTTCATTGGAATTCTAACGGATATTGAATAGGAATAAGCTTCGCATAAAAACGATACTTATAAATGTTCGCAATCAGTATGTATAACATCGGTTACGATCATCCTGTTAAAAACGGTCGTGTCACTCAAGTGAAAATGAGCAAGAGAACTTAATCGTAGTCTGCAAATAGGTGTTGCATTAAAATTGCAAAGCGGAAAACGACAAATGGACGAAAAGGTAGACGCGTTAAACATGTGTAATGATCATCTTATGCTCAAGTGTCGCTCTGCGCTGAGTCCGATCACTTGAAAATGACAAACTAGAACACGACAGCTATATATTTTCAAAGTATATATAATGAGGCACTAGAATCTAGATTATTAATAAGAAAAAAAGAAGCTCTTTTTTCACAAACTTTGGTGCTTTTTCCTTGCGGAAATGATAATAAGGCCCATAGAATATTAATAGCAATGTGTAACTTTTTACCCTTTCACAATAATATATAACATATTTTAATTTTGATTAACTGATCTTTCTTATATAATTATGTAAATTACGTTAAATTTACACATTCGCCTTCTTAATTAAGAATTTTAATTAACTATATAAAAGATATCCCTATTTATAAAACATGTTGGTCGAAAAGTTGTGACCAGATGTAAGCAACAGCAGTCTCGAACATCTCAGCAAATCCCGCCTTCACGGAAAAAATTTATGACAGGCTGCGTAAAGGGGTCCAAAATTCGTCAGTCGTTTGAGCCTTCTCTCAGGGAACAGAGTACTGTTATTAGAACATGATATATACTGATTTAAAATAAATTTTGCTTGTAACTATACATTTTTCTATTTTTGATTTTTTTTGCAACAAGTTCAGCCGTTTACTGAAAGTAGGAAAAAAAATATTTAAAAATCTTAATGATTTAGTGAAATATAATGGAAATTTGCCTTTAAAATGACCCGAAGAACTTTCAAAAATATTAATTGTTTTCAAACTTATACAAATTTTTTTTAAACATCAAAATTTAAAGCCTTTTGTCCATTATCCTTTTATAAAATTGACATATTATCGTCCACTTTAGCTTATTAGATATACAGAATATTATTAGCATTCATGCGATTATGAAGGAAACTTCATTATTTATTTAAAAAATTAAAGGACACAAGCAACAGGGAAAAGATGTTCATAGTTCGAGCCACAGTCGTTCCGTGTGCACAAGAAGTCAAAAGGAATATCTAGAATAGTATTCAGTAAAACGCGTGTCATTTCTATGTATACGATAATTTCTTTGTATATAGTACAGTTATCACTTTAAGGATGGATACATGTCAAAATAAACTCCCTAAATCTGAATTTATTAAATATACGACTAAATAAAAAGCAACAAGTCAGTCACTGATTCAATTGGTTATTATGCAATTAATTATAAGTCCAATTTCACTATTGAATTAGTAAAAAAATTGTAAGACATACTATTTGACTAAAAAATTGTTAAACTGTTGTTATTGTTAGTATTAGTATTATCAGTTATTTTTTTATTTTGGACAGTTATATTTTCCTGTTGTAAGGCTGGGGCGAAATCTTGATCCCTAGTTTTTTTATCACAAAAAATGTATACTTATTTTGTTATATACGTTTTATTTACGATCATATTAGATTAAAATCAATATTAGATATTCCTTACACATGGTAATATTCTCGCAGCTCTTTAAACATAAAATTTTCATTTATTGATGTTCAAAAAGTGAAAGACAACTAATTTTTAACAAAAAATGTTTAGTGAATAGAATTTTTTGTATTATTATAGATTAAAACAATGGCATCATGATGTACTTATGTGGGCATAGGGAAGACCGTTGTCGCACCTGCTACATATGTATGGTTTTTTACATTCTCATCATTTATGATAGAATGTCTTAGATTCATTTGAATTTGGACCTATCCAGTTTTCTTCAATTCTCGAGGTTTTGAGACACCCTGAGTCAGAAAAAATGGTTCTTACGAAAATGTCTGTCTGTCGGTCTGTCTGTTGTCTGGCGACGCGATAACTTTCGAAGAAATTTTCTAATCTGAATTTCCTCTTGCACACCGATTTATGATCCAAAAAGACAGGTCGGTTTCGTTAGCCAGCCTTCTACAGCCAATATTTATGGTTTTAGCCATGAAAAATTGAACTGAGAAAAGTAATAATTCAACTTTCCCACGAAACCGCGCTGGGTATGATAAATAGACACGAGACCAAAATTTAAATTTATAGCTAAACAACGCAAAAAACGATGAAAGCTTCATCAGCAAAATTACTCGTCTCAAAAAGATCTACAAAATTGCTGTTAACTATTTTTCAATAGCACCTATAGTTTGGCGGGAAAATTTTAATTTTTAAATTCTCATCATTTATGATGGAATGTCTTAGATTCATGCGAATTTGGACCAATCCAGTTTTCGTCAATTCTCGACGTTTTAAGACCCCCTGAGTAAGAAAAAATGGTTCTTACGAAAATGCCTGTCTGTCGGACTGTCTGCCTGTCTGCCTATCTGTTTGTCGGTCGGTCTGTCTGTTGTCTGACGACGCGATAACTCAAAGGAGTTTTGAGAAAGTTATACCTGCATCATCACTTAATGTTTAAGCATGAATATGAATTTGTTGATTATCTAGGACCGAGCGCGAAGCGCGAGACACATTACGTGCGCCATAGGCGCGCTCAAACTTCGCGCGATGCGCGACTCGCGCAGCGGGCGATAAGAATGTGTCCGGGCAACGGGCAGATTTTTTTCTTATACAAATGCATCTTTCACTAGAGGACTTACGAACAGATGACTTACATATATAAGTATTTTGAAACATATACACAATTTTTTTCTGAGAAATTTTGTCGCAATTTTTGACAGGACAGAAAAATGATGAGAGGGGAACTTTTTAAAAAGTTGAATTTTTATATTCACAAGAAAATGTATTTTTTACAAAATCCTCTCGCTTGCACCCTAAGTATACTCTCTTGATTTCAGACAAAATTAATATTTCAAAAACTATCAAAACCTAGGGTTAAGTGATGAATATTTCAAATTGCGCTCATATTATAGCATATAATAACTCATAAGGTGTCACTGTAAGAAATATTTCGGAAATTCTCCCGAAAAAGTTCGGGAAGCGAAATTCGCGAAATATTCGGAAATTTTTTGGATACATTCAAAAATATCTATAAAACATAAGGCAACTATCAAAAAAAGACTTCCAATATCAACGCAAATGTTAAAAAATTTATTGAATTTGTTATAAGCAAATAAGTGAGTGAAAATGGTTTCGTGGGGCTTAACAGCGATTCGTCACTCGACTCGCCCTAAATTTGAACAAGTCATGGAAAAAAAGTTTTTCAGTTAAATCAATGAATCCTTATGAATAATTTTTTATTTTATGAGCAATTTTTAAAAACAATTATCCATATCAGGTGTTTATGATGAAATAAGTAAAGTTTTTTCTACGAAATGAATCATACATTACCAAAAAATGAAACCTAAATATCATATGTGGCCATCCAATGAAAATGGATAATTCTTTAAGCAATCTTAATTAACGAATACATCATTTGGCTATTTTTGGACGTACATACTTGGTTCTTTCGACGCAATCAACTGTAAATAATTAACTTCTAAGTTTTTAAGGACATTTTGATGACAATAAATCATTTTTATCGTAAACAACAATTGTTTAAACAAATTTTTATCATGTTATGTATTCATAAATAAATTTCCATTTTTTCACGGACTGAACAGTAACTTCGAAATGACTTCTTGCTATGAATTGCTAACATTTGATAATTGTTTAGACAAATTAAATTAGCAAATGCATTATTTGGCTATTTTTAGCATTCAAACTTTGTTCCTCTAGCGTAATCAACTGTTAATAACAAATTTTTAAACTTTTCTTAGATACTTCGATAGCGGTCCTGTATGTTTATTATTATTAATAATTTAATTATTGTAGCCGTAGACGGTATATAAGTATGTAATACGCTCATAGGTATATAAGTATGTTCCACAAGAAAAACGTAATTTTTAGTCTACAAATACATAAGCCGAGAAAAATTTGCTTAAAACATTGTTAATAACAATAAAAATAGTAGATCGTTATCGAAGTATCTAAGAAAAAGTTTAAAAATTCGTTATTAACAGTTAATTACGCTAAAAGAACAAAATTTAAATGCTGAAAAATAGCCAAATAATGTATTTGTTAATAACATTTGTTTAAACAATTATCAAATATTAGTAATTCATAGCAAGAAATCATTGCTGGAAGACAGGCTGTCAAGTCCGTGAAAGAGTGGAATTTTATTTATAAATACATAACATGATAGAAATTTGCTGACACAATTGTTGTTTACGATAAGTATTATTTATTTTCATCGAAATGTTCTTAAAAATTTATAAGTTATTACTTACAGTTCATTGCGTCGAAAGAAACTAGTTTGTACGTCCAAAAATAGCCAAATAGTGCATTTGTTAAATAATATTGTTTGAACAATTATCCATTTTTATTGGATTACCAAATATGATACATAGGTTTTATTTCCAGGTAATATATGATCAATTTCGTAGAAAGAAATTTATTTATTCCATTATAAATAACAGATATGGATAATTGTTTATAAAACTTGCTTATGAGATAATAAATTATTTATGAACTTTCATTAATTCAGCTAAAAAACTCTTCTTGTCCATTAATTGTTCAAATTTAGTGCGAATCAAGTAGCGAATAGCTGCCAATCCCCACGAAACCATTTTCATTCACTTATTTGCTTATAACAAATTCAATAAATTTCTAAACATTTGCGTTTCTATTGGACATATTTTTGGGATACTTGCTTCATGTCTTCTAGGTATTTTTGAATGAATCCAAGTATTTGTTAAAAACCAGTTCACTTCAAAAGTCAAAAAATATTTTTTTTAAATTTGTTATTGATTGAAAAAGAATTAATAAAAATTTTAAAAATCCGCTATACCAGTTCGATGCGGAATTTTATTAGGTTTTATTTTAAAAAACTTTTAGGAAAAAATCCCGAAAGTTGTGAATATTTTCCGAACAATGGAAAATTTCACGAACAATTCGGAAAATTTTCGGACATTCGATTTTCCCTCACCCGTTTCGAGTAAATTTCCTTACACAGTTTAGGAGAAATTCCCAAAATTTCTTACAGTGATAGAGATAGTGAAAGTCGGATCTATCACATGAGCTGTCTGAAGATATGACCGAGAATTTCATAAAACGTTAGAGTAACAGTCGATTATTACACAATCAACTAGCACTTTATGAAAAATTAGAATTTTCATTAAACTTCTAATAATATTACACTTAGTGGCTATACGACATATACAAGTGCAACTGTATATTTATAAAACTAAGTACATGACATTTTCAAAAACTAAATTTAATAAAATTTTAAAATTTCAAAATTTTTACCAAATTTTTTTTCTCCAATGTTGGAATAATATTTTAGGTATTTTAAGTGTCGGGATTAGAAGAACCATAGTATTTGTATTTGTATTCATTGAAGAAAAGTTCCTAGGCCTAATTAGCCCTTTAAGGAACAGGTGGTACATATTACAGATAAATTATTGTTACAGCGATCGATTCACCAATTTTTAATGATAAACGACCCTTGCATTTTACATGTGCAGTGAGGTTGGATTTTAAGTACAGTTTTCTTTTCAAGGAGTATGGAATGTGTTGGTAGATCTTTGTCAATAAATTAAAGAGGTTAAAAAGATATTGCGGAGCTTCCGTGCTGAATAAGCTATACAGAAGGTTGTCCATAAAAAATTGTCTTCTCTTAGCAACATTGAGTAGTCCTGCTCTCTCTCTACACTGGGTAAATGTTCACTTTTAGGGATATTATAAATGAACCGAATGCAAGCATTAAGCTACCTGCTATTTTTTTGCTGAGCTTCAAATTACAATATGTTTTCAAGATTACGCGTGATGCAATAAGAATGTACATGATTTGAAAATAATATCGAATAGCTGAAAATAATTTTTACTTGGAAAGGTAAAGATTGAATAAATAAAAAATAAATGAGAATCAAAAGCAGAAAAGAATGAAAGTTCGCTACTGGACAAATTATTATGAGATTCGATCAAGATCAATCTGGGAGAATCGTTGGAAGAATCGAATTGGAAGAGTGGAGTGAGAAAGCCGTTCACGATCGCAAAGATCGAGAATCATGATCGGCATCCTACCGAAACATCACCCGATGTGCAAGAACAGTCTCGAAAATTCACGCGTATTGAAAAAAAATCGCTTCGATTCGGAAACTGAGTCTAACAATTGCCCAAGACAAAAAGTATGAAAAACAAATTAGCGAGACCAAAGGAAATTATTGAAATGGAAAAGAGTGAAGAAAAAGGTTAACTAAATTTGTTTACCTGTATCAGATTTTCTTCCACAATCAAAAACACAAAATGGAGCAAATTTCAGAAAGAAAATATCTACAAATTATCAAATAATCAACTACCTTACGATTTTTAAGTATTTCCCAAAATACAAGTTGTCAAAATCAATGCACAAACAAAAATTTCACTTAAGGTGGTGGAAAAGACAGGGCTGAACTTTTAAATTTTACTTTTAATGTCTAAACATTAAAAATACACATAGTTGTTAATCTTATCCATAGCTGTACTTTAATACGCTCTTTCATTTCATATTTGAAAATTAAAGGGTATGCGTTGGAGTTAACGTAACAATTGTCAATATTTTTGGCATTAATCGAAGATTTTACATCGGAATTAGATTCTGCTTCACAGAAAAAGCTGGGCTAACTTTTACTGCATCTTATTTTTTCAGATCTTACTTAAGCCGTTGCCAGGGCAACTTAATGTGATTTTTTTTTGCTTAACAACTCAATTTAAGTTCTCTGTAACCAAAAAATACTTCATCTCAGTTAACGGTCAATTTTTAACTCAAAATGAGCCCAGATTCTTTCCGTACTTTTATATAATAAAAATACTATAAAATCATCAATTTTTTAATCTCCGGTCTTCGGATTAACAATCATTTACTGTTATGCTGTTAAAATATGCAACTTTGTCGATAACGAATTATTTCAAATTGGTATCCTTTAATTTTCAAGAAATGGACTTAAAACTTTACGATTAACAATGTCCGATTCCCTTATCAATTTGTTGAATATGAAAATCTTTCAATTTCTATCCCTATGAAGCGTTGGAATGGGTTAAGGATTTGACCTACATTATTTCTGTGATCAGCCACAGGGATGCCTTCCGCCTCCACGAGACGTTGGAAAGGGGCAAGGATTTGATTTATTATTTCTGTGACCGGTCACAGAGGCGCCCCCCCCCCCCCCGAGAAGTTGGAAAGTGATAAGGATTTGACGTACATTATTTTCGTGACTAGTCAGAGAGGTGCTTTCCGCCCCCAAGAGACGTTACAAAGAGGTAAGAATTTGACCCTCATTATTTTTGTGACCAGTCACGGGGGCGCCTGCCCGCCCCACACGAGACGTTGGAAAGGGGAAAAAGTTTGACCTACATTATTTTTGTGACCAGTCACAAGGATGCGTTCACGCCCCCCATGAGACATGTTCTTTCCTTGAAGAAAGGGGAATTTTTTGTTTATAAATACATAAGATAATAAAACTTTGTTGAAAAATCGTTATTAACAAGAATAATTGTTTCTTCTCATTAAAGTGTCCTTTAAAGTTCAGAAATTGGTTATTTACATTGGATTACTCTGAAAGAAGCCAGTTTGTACATCGAAATATACCCCAACAGTCCCGGCAGTCTCGAGCGCCGTCGATGTACCCCAATACTCTTTATTTATTTTCTCAGAAACAAAAAAGTCATTTTTTGCTTGAAGGCTTCGAAAGTCAAAATCCTGATCTTCATTTTGAGAAAAAAAATGGATCGGACATTAGAAAAAAAATTAAAAATATCTTTCATTTAAAAAAAAGGGGTCAATTTAAAAAAAATTGTTATAACCCTTCGATAGATCGTACAAAAATCTACCAAAATGTACGTTTTTCAGTTGGGAGCTGTGTAATAGTAAAATCTCAATGTAAAAATTGTCAAATTCAAACAATTGTGTATGTCCATATTGAAACGAACCGCTTCGTCGATATTGAGTTACGCATAGGAGCATATTTTCAGCTACATTTCTTGCATTTTCAGAAACAATCGAACCCTCTAGCTTCAAAAACGAGGTCGTAAAGCACTTTCAAAGCTGGCAGTCCGCTTAAAATTGTTTTAAGAAGATCTAAAGCAAAGTTCAAGTTGCTAAAAAAAATACATTTCCCATTGGAAATTAAATGTATTTTTATTACAAACAATTCATTTCATTCTAAACAATAAAAGAAGCTAGTACTTATAACAATATATTTCATTATAACATATATAAATGATTTCTTATTATTGTAGACAAAGTGGGCTGTTTTAGAGCATCGTCTATTTGCTAGAATTCTACTCTGGAGTTATGGAGTGAAGTTCAAAAACTTAATCTTGATGAAATTACGAACAAATTTAAAAAAATCTTCTAGGTTGATTAGTTAAAAAATCCTCGTACACGAAATTCGTAATTATGAAAAGTAATTGTCTTGCAAAATGTATTTCTATGAAAGGTTAACTACAATCTATCTACTATTGCGGAATCTGCAGTAAGACTAACCCATTTCCAGCTCGTCCAGGGCTAGTATTACTTAAAATTCCGTAATACTCGTTCCAGTGCTACGTTTGACCGGTTAGTTTTACGGAAAATTTCGTACTAGTAGACAGTGCCAATTAACCATAAAAAACACATTTCTAATTGAAGAAAAAATATTTTTTTTATAATACACTGCAGTCCCGCTATAAATGTTCCCCTGATAAAAGACAAGGGGTTCAAGGGGGCCCTGATTGTTTATGGTTTGGAGAGTCCGGAGATAGAAGGAAGGCCATTGAGGGTACCGCCGAGGAGGTCTCTATAGCGGGAATGCAGTGTATCATTATTATCTAGAAATACATAATGATTTTATTATTATGTCTGATATTATTTTTTCTAATGCTATTTTAATTTAAATCATTTACTTACTTTTATATCCCAGGCAAATGAACTAAACGAATTTCTAAAGTTAAACAAAAAATAACAAATCAGTTAAATTCTTTGTCAGTTATCTCATTTTGTGAAAAAATTGTCGCCTAAAGTACATTCGAATGAATAATTTTTTAAGTGAAAACGTAGTATCTGAAAAATTTCACTGAATTTTACTCTGAAAACAGTTGTATAAAAATTGAAAATTTTGTTGTAAGCACTAACCTTATCTAAATTAATTTTCGAAAAGTACACATTTTTTCATTTTTCGTGACTAAAACCTCGACTAAAACTATTCTTATAAAATATAATCGTTCAAATTTCCTCTGTAAAAAGTAATTTACACTAAATGGAAATTTATAAGGAATATAAAGGAAACTTTCTTCTTTGTAAGTTTATAAACTTCCTTATTGATGAGTTTTTTGACACCAAATATAGATGAAAACTGATATTCTACGAAATATACGAGTATGCACACTTAGAAAGCCATAAAAAAGTATAATTCACGTTGTGGTATCTTTTTTTGATCTAAATTAATCTAAATTTCGTACGTTTAGCAAGTAGCGACAAAGTGGACTGTTTTAACTTTTTTCAAAAGCAAATTAATCCCACTTCCGGTTGCCTCTCGGGGTTGTTCATAGTACACTCAACTCTCCATTTACCTCGCTTTGGTATACCACATACCTAATAGAATTGCTACCGGTTCGCACGCATGGATGAGAGAGTCCAAGACGCCGGGAGAGAGGATTGCCGATTTGCCGCCGCCGCCTCGCATTCGTTGATACGGGGGTCGAAGGGGCCGAGAGAGAGGCACGTGAGCTCAGCGGAGTTCAGCATTTGTTTACATCGTAGAGATTCTTGGAAGAGCCCCACGGTCAAAGTAAGCTTTACCCGAGATTCGAGTTAAATGGAGGTTCTAGTGTACTAATAGATTGAGTAAATGTTGAAGTATCGTTTCCTATTGAAAATCAAAATCGTCAATTTTTACCCTCAGTTACATAAAAGCGAACATCTCGAAAACCGGAATCGACAAAGTGAGTCGTTTCAATATAGACGTACAGAATTTTTGAATTCAAATTGATGACTTATAAATTATCTCAATTTTAAATTAACTTCAACAGTTAAATTATATAGTTACTTGTTTTTTAATTTAAAAAATTTGATCTCGTTGAATTTCATGGACCTTCAAATTTAAATTATTACAAATTTTTCAAATTATTTTGGACAATTTTCATGATTCAATTCTGTTTTCTTCCAAGTTAAAATTTGTTGAATTTAAAACTTCTCCGTTTCTAATTTACCAATTTGAATTGAATAGAAAACTTCCTAAGCTTGGTATTTAATTCAATTTAGTCGCAGTTAACATTTTAGCATATAACACGCCCTTTTAAAAGGCACCTCCAACATCCTTAAATAAATTTACTTATTTTCCATGATAAGAAAGCTGATTAATTGCAAATAACATATTTTCATTTGCGTAAAAGAAATGGGAGAAGTAATTACTTCTCGTGTAAATTTCTAGGTACATAAAAATAGTTAATCATAAATTTGGAGCTGTTGGGAAGCCTATTTCGCATATTATTATCCATAAACTGTGAAAAGAGTAAAGGGATCTGTTTTCGTGGCAAAATGGCGCCAGCAATGCTGCAAGTAGCCGTAAAGCACGTATGAACGTGGGAGTGTCTGTATGCATTTATAATATGCATGTACATTGTACATGCTCGTACGTGTGTACAAACCTCGGCCACGTAATAACGAGTCGCTCGTCTCATTCTCCATTCGTCTCGCGCTTCTTCCCCCGTTACTTCGCTAAACCGTAAACGACATTGCACTTTGCGGCAGTATATGTATTAAAGGCTGCCACATTTGCCTGATCGTGAGAAACCCACAACGCAAGCCGAGAAAAGGTTCTGATGCCAACCCTTTTGCCAGTACTTATACTTACTCTTATACTTGTATCACTCGTACCACTGGTACCTGCTAGCTGCGTAATTGCGGAAAATCATAGTTCCCATTAGCCTCCACGTTAATATCTCGTTCAGACACAAAGCTACTAATGCTACACTTTCAACATCTTATATCTGATACTCTTGAATAGACTCAGTAGTCAAACTTCAGTTCATTCTTCAAAATCAATAATACATCAGGTCGTTGAATAATTTTTAGAAACATTAGCAGACTATATACATTTTCTTTTCGCGCTCCTTTTCTTAGCACCTTAACCACCCCCATATCGGCCCATACCACCCTGGCCCTAATCACACCCCCCTCCCCCTTGGCCATATTCCAATTCTCTCATTCACTCCCGTCTCATGTACCCCCTCCCCGTACCTCTGCCACGATTAATACTTACACTTTTCCTCCCCCATATACCTCTCTCCTTCCGCACCTCAGCTATTCACCATCTCAAAACTCCCGACATGCCCCTGCCATTCTTTCTTATTTCACTCCGCACCTTAATCCGTCCCACCTCGGTCCATCTCTCCCTAGCCACTATTATATTCTCTCCCCTATTCGCCTCTGATCATTATTCCTTCCTCCTCTTACCCCTCTACCAAATAACCCCTTCCCATATATCCCTCTCTCAACAAACACTAGCCCCTTCCCCTCTCAAGACTCTTCCTCTTCCTTTACCTACCTTCCATTCATCCCTCGAGTATAAGCCCCTCTTCTTCTCAACACTCCCCCTTGTCTTCACCAATCTTTCATATATCCCTCGCTCCTTAGCCTCTCCTCTCTCGAACTATATCACACTGGCCCTAATTAAATTTTCTCCATCCCTCGCCTTCGGCCATTCACCAATTCTCTCATTTATCTTCTTCTCATATACCCCCTCCCTGCACCTCATCCTCTACCCATATTTACACTTTTCCTCACCCACATATCCCTCTTCTCCCGCACCTCAGCTATTCTCCATCACAAGACTCCCCATATGCCCCTGCTATTCTTTCATATTTCACTCCGCACCTTATGCCCTCCCACTTCGATCCGCAATTATATTCTCTCCCCCCGTCCGCCCTTGATCATTTTTCCCTTCTCCCTTTCTCCTCACACACCTCTGCCATATAGCCCCTTTCCATATATTCCTCTCTCCCCGAACATCAGCTCCTCTCCCTCTGAATACTCCCCCTCTTCCCGTATCCACCTTCCATATATCCCCCGCATCTTACCCCCTCTCCTCTCGGCACATCTCACCCTCACCCTAATCATATCCCCCCTTCTTCTGACATCGCCCTCCCCCCCCCCTTATAAATGCCCATGCTTCCCCTCAACCATCTCTCCAACGTCCTCATCACCATCTCTCTCCACTCTCCTATACCAACTCTGCCCACTCCCCTTATCCCTTATGCCATATAAATCACCACTTCTAGTTAATTTTTTCTTACCACTGCTACAAAACTTCTCTTTTGTCCCATTTTAATTTATTATTGGAAGCAGATTTTTGTCAAAAGTCTTACTCGAGGGACTGAATACTCTTGAAATCTGCTGTGTACAAGCCTTTGTGAAATCTTTCAAATCTTTCAAATCTTTTAAATCTTTCAAATCTTTTAAATCTTTAAATCTTGTAATTCTGTTTGAAATTTTTGAAACGTTCCAAATCTTTGTGAAATTTTTGTAAAATCATTGAAATATTTGAAATCTTTTGGCATTTTGGTTATTTAAAAATATTTCCTACATGGTGAATCTATTCACATGTCCAAAATTCTAAGTTACCGTTTGAAAATGTATTTTTATGGGTAATGTCTATATGTCTGGACATAAACCACGCCCCCTGCCCCGTTCCAGCTCCCCTCTCCTTGCCAGGTCCGTACGCTTAGACTCGACCTTGTTATAAAAGTAAATAAACGTACATACTGTCCGGACATTTAGACCCAGCCATTTTTATATCTTCAGTAGAAGACTTTTAGAATGCAAAATACACTCAACTCTCGAGTAAGCGCGGGTCTCGAGCACTGCTTACTTTGCCCGTGAGACTCTTCCCAGAATTTCTACGCTGAAAACAGTCAGGGCCGTATAAACCATTTCGAGTAGGAATACATAATATTAATTGACTGTATTTCGTACAAATGCAGATCCTTGCTATCATAAAGGATGGACCTTTTTTAATAATGAAGACTAATTAATAAAAATAGGATTTTCTGCGTGTGTTTAAAAATAAATGCGAAATATGTACGTGAGTGTGCGAGCTGCCCGCTTTGTCGCTACGGTATTGCGTGATCGCCTCAAGGACGCCGCGCGTCTTCCCCTGTCTCCCGGGCTCCCTCGTCCACGAGTGCGAGCTAGCAGAATTCTAGGGACGCAGTAAGACGATATATCAAGAGTTGAGTGTACCATAATTGTAATAAGCAGCTGTATATTTCAGAAAACTATACTACCGGCAAAAATTGCCTACACGCCTACTTTTTGAGATGTTACTAATGTGCCTTAATTTTTATAATATTAACATGAATTTTTTTCCTTATAATATCACGGAGGTAATAAATTTCTGCGTCTAGTAAGCCCAAATTGAAGGCAAAATGTCAATTTAATAATAAGGTAATGCAAAAAAAGGCAAATTTATGTTTTTCAAAAAATTGGAATATCCTTGGAAGTAACTACCATTTTTCAAAGTTCTGGAACTCATTTTAAAGGTTTTTGTTAATTGTTGTTTAATTTTTGACTAATACAGATTTCTAATGCAGACTCGAATGTATTAGCTTTCTTTTCTATATATTATGAGAATATAGATGGTCCAAATAACTGTGAAATGTTTTGAAATTTTCGCAAAATCTTTTGAAATTTTCTGAAATCTTTGAAACTTTTCGAAATCTTTTAAAATCTCTTGATATCTTTGAAATCTTTGGAATCTTGAAATCTAGTGTATACTCTAAAGTTCAGTGGCGAACCCTTCGGTGTTACTATTTTTCTACGAAAGGTCGTTACTGAGTTTTTTTTTAATTTCCTCTTGGTCAGAGCAGTACAATTTCGCGGGGCGCTCGTAACAGTGAGCAATCATCTTGCACACAAATTTTTTTTTTCAATTTAATTTTAGAAACGTTAACTGCATGCAAATTAATATTGTTATCTTTATAGCCTTCAAAGTGAATATATCTTTAAAAAATTCATTTAAAAAGTTGTCTTAAGCTATGGCCTCATTTTTTTAGAATAATAATTTACTTATTCAAAATGTGAAGTGAGTTTGAAAATAAATTTTGAACATAGAATACATTTAGAAGATCAAAACGTTATAATTTGAAAAAAAGTATTATTGAATCCAATAAAGAAATTTTTAATACACGAAAATTGAGCCATTCCCACCCACGAAGCGTTTCATCGCATTGCGGATTGATCGAAGATATAGCATCGTATAGCATAGTACGCATTTCTTATTCATGAACATTTCGCGTACGAATACCGGACATTCCTGAAATCCTAATGACGTCAGTAACAGACCCAGTCATCCTCACTGACCTACAAGCTGTCTTACAACATATGGACACTCCCAAAAAGAAAAATAATTAATAGATTGAAAGACTATATTTATAAAATATTATTAGTTTTTAATGTTTATAAGTTAAAAAATTACTTTTTTTAAAATTTGTAACAGGGAAAATCATTTTTTGAATTAGCAGATTAGAATATTAAAAGTAAAAAATATGGCATTAAATAAATGCAAACCATTATTAAGTATTTAATTATTTGATAAAGCGGAAGAAATCGAAGCGAAGGGCTAGAAAGAGAATATTGAAAAAAAAGATGATTGAGTCTTTTCATCACATCCGGTTTCCAAGAATCTCGTCCCCCCTTGCCATTGAGCCGACAAACTCTTGAACGGAAGTAGTGACCAGGTAGACCCGAATTAGGATTGAAAGGAAGCCCTGTTTTTCGTTTATTTCTTTTTATTTTACTCCTTTTTTAGCTTCTTTTTTTATTTTACTTTCTACACGAAATCCCTGTACTCGTAACCGCTTTTGGTACATTGGACCGATCTTGTCGAAGAAGAGGTCAGGAAAGGAGAACCGATAGTTAGAAAAGGATAAAGAGAGAAAAGAATACCCATTATGTGATCTCTGATCACTATTCTCTAGTTTTGTGATGGTCGAGCTTCGGAAATTTAATTCAAATTTTATTCTTCTTTTCCAAAAGAATATTTGTTTAAGATTTAACACATTCCTGCACGCTAATCTCACAGTAGAGGAATATGGCACTCCGCGCACACTTTCCAGACACGGAATATCGCCAATTCCCTGCACTTTTTGCAAAAAATATCATGTGTGATACGTGCGAGAAGCTATTGCACGAGCGTAGAAATTAACTTTTCACACTTGTTACACAATATACTATTTTTGGATTATCAGCGATATAAAGCAAAAATGTTTCGATTTTAAATGCTGAATATTTAAAGTTGTTAATTCTCAAACGCTTCAAAACAAAACTCTTCTTTTCTAAGTTTCAAAATTGTTAGGATTTAGAGCCCATAATCTTTTACGCTTTAAATTTAAGAAGTAATTGGTTCTGAAATCTGTAAATTGAATTTTGCACTGTAGGTCTTGAATTACAAATATTTAAAGAGAGCTTCAAGTTGTTCAATTTGAAACTTTTTAATTTTGTGCCTATCGAATTCCTACACACAGAAATGTTAATTAATTAGTTGATTTTTTATGCTTCTAATAACAATCTATAATTTTAAAATGTAAATGCTTTAAATTTAAGTTCTGAATAACGATAGCCTTCCAAATTGAAATGTTTCGAAGCGAAAATTCTGTAATTAAAAAATATTCTACCTCTGAATGGTTAAAAATATGTTAATAACTCTTGAGCATCCAGACTGGAGTTACAAGCTTCTCAATTTCAACCTAGAGAAATTGAAAATTCTCATATCATCATCGCTTCCAAATTGAAATTGTGAGCGGTTGATATTAGTAATTATTTAAATTTTAAGGACTGAAAGATTTAAGCTACTTAATAATGAACACCGAAAATTTGAAATCTTCAATTTTGTACGAATTTAATTTGAAACTGTAGAATGTGAAATTTTACAAACGGATATAAAAATATTCCAATGTTGAAAGTTTTAAACTGAAAATGTTTAGTTTTTGTATCCAACTGTAATGGGCTATTCCAGAATAGATCACCTAGAAGTCGTTGTAACGTGATTAAAAAAATTTTTATGTTGAGATATAATGTTCCTGGATGTTCCTAGAGTCAAATTTCACCATTTACAAGCGTTAATATTTGATTCCATTTGTAAAAATTATTTTCAAATAGTGGGATCCACTGAGAAAAGGGCGGGTGCGCCGCATCACTAAATTCTGTTATTTAAGATGAAAGCATAAAATAATTTCAATCAGAGTAAAATTATATTATTATTAACGAATTTAACTTTCACGCGGTGACAATATATTTTCATTGAAGAACTAATTTTAGTACAAAAAGTAATTACAAAATACTGCTTCGAAATGTCAAATTTTGAGGTTTGCAGCTTGATGTTTCTGTATTATTATTATGTAAAAATAATGAAATTCAATTTCTTATGAAAGATGTATCCCTGATATTAATAATTTTATTAAAAGTTGAGAGAATTGCATACCTTTATATAAGAAAATTGGCTAGTGAGAATCGTTGCATTGGTTAAATCCTCCTTCTCTTCTTCGAATATCTCCTATGATGTAGAAGAGAAAAATATATAACTTGCAGGACATTTTTAGATGTTTAAACTTTACACACCAGATTATCTCGATGGGACCTCGTTCGGTTTTTATTTGAAACTATTTTGAAAATCACGTAAGTATAACCTTTTTCCAGTTGGTACGAGACGATGTGAGCATAAAAATAAAAAGAATAAAAACAAGATTTTATTTTTAAGAAAACTTTCCAATTAAAAAAAAAATTTCAGTTTGGAATGTAAGACAATCGAATTTTGAGAGCTAATTTTATTCGTATTGTTATTCTGCTTCGTACTGGCTAGAAAAGACATATCCATACGCGATTTTCAAAGTAGTTTTGAATAAAAACCAGGTGAGGTCCCATTGAAAAAATTGATCGAATGTGTAGAGTTATACGACCCAATGATACCCTGCAAGTTTTATATTTTCCCTTCTACAGCTTAGGCGATATTCGAAGAAGAAAAAGAATTTAACCAAAGTGACAATTTTCACTAGTCAATTTTATTTATGAAGGTATGTAATTTTCTCAAATTTTAATTTAAATTATTAATATTAGGGACACATTTCTTATAAAAAGTTTAATTTCATTATTTTCACATAATTATGATGGAGAAATTTGACTGTAGGAACATCCAGGAATTATATTTCAGCATCCAATTTTTTTGAAATTACGTCGCAACGACGTCTAGAGACGCATAAATTTGAGTCGTTTCAATTTAAAATTGAAAATTTGATAAGCGATAAATTTAAATAGAAACCTGAAACGAAATATGAAGGGAGAATATTTAAACGAAAATTTTTATTTTTAAAACAGAAATAATTCTTATAATATGATTGAAAAATAAATTGTAAGTTGCAAAAAAGGTATTACTTGATCAGTCAGTGCGTGTACTTCATGCATCCAGTCATGCATGACAGTACTTTATATAGGAAGAAAGCATATCCTTTATCGTTTCTGTGAACTCCTGTCCTGGGATCTTCTTTGCTCATTTTCGAAAATTAGGCCCCTAAAAACGTGCTTCCTTACGCACTTGCTCGCTCATTCATGACTGACACTTTATTTTAACTTTCTCATACAAAGTCACTGAGTCCGAAAAAAATTTGACGGGTCAATCTGTTCCCTTAAGGTTTCACAATCAAAAAAAAGTAAACCTTTCAAAAGTGATCCAAAGAAAAGTTATGTAAAAATAACAATTCACTGTCAGTTCTACCATCCACAATCAAATAGTAGTAATCAGTTTTGTAAAACCTAACCACTAACACTTTGCTAAAATTTTTATAATACTCCATCATGGATGTTTTTTCTTTCAACGTTGATAAATTCTACTGCGGTAACAAAAATGATTGACCACAAACAATTAGTGTGGCGAGTGTGTAAATGAACGTGGACACGAAATGTTCATCCTCCGCTGGAGCTTTTGATCCATTAGCTTTTATTCAAAAGGTTTTAAACAAGTGTAAACAAGTTTGGAATTCCAAAAATTTGTACAGAAAATTTAATAATAAGGAAGCACTTAATTCGAAGAATTGTTAAAGTAATATTGGTCATAGTGGCAACTATCTTTGCAGTAGAGTCTGGCACAGATGGAGAATTGTATTCTTTATTTTTTATGAAAGAGAAAGAGAAACCTTTCTTCTCTGAAGGCCTCGAAATCTCTATTATTAAGTGTCGAGATGGTGATCGTTTCTAGGTTTCTACCTTTTGATTTTAGGCCTTATGCTCATTTGTTCTTCATGTGAAAAAATATTACACAAGTTTTTTAGATAATTGACATCGTTAAAAAGGCTCATTCATTTCCTTTGAGAATACAAGATCCGCAGAATTTGAAATTATCCAAAGACCATTTTGAGAAATACAAAAATTGGTATCATATTAAGTCCAGGAACTATGTACATCACTTAGGTTTTCGAATTTATGTTTTTGTCTTTAAAAATGTTCAAAAATTTTCATCTGGAAATGAGAAATCCCTTTCTCTATTCTAAAAACTGCTTGCATAACTTTTGGAAGAACACATTCTTTTTGATGCAATCTTTTGTTTATAATTTATTTATTAATTAATGAATAGATGAGAGTATTTAAAAGTATTAGTATCAGGGAAAAGGAATCCAAACACAGAGATCGTAGTGAAAGCGACAGCAATCAGAAATCAATTAATCACGCTTCGGTTGGGCTACTGATTGGCAATCAATTAAGTTCGACTACTAGGAATTATAAAAAAAAGAAGTTACCTTCTTGCCGTACAAAGACGTTGGCTATAAATCGGGCAATAGGTTCCGTTATTATTTTACCGCCGTGAGTCGAACGAGCATCGCTTTCTTTCATTCCTTCATTCTTTTTTCCCTCGGGACAATCAATTGCACGCACGTACGAATCCAAGTTTTCCCCGTTTCGGTTTCAGACCTCGATTGAGGTGGATTTTCAATCTTCATTTAAACTAATTATAATAATATAAATAATTATATAAATTTTAATAATTATAAATAGAATTGTTTCTACCATCTTAAAAATTCAATTCAGAGAATACAATTCAAAAGTGTGGTGGAAAAATTAATTTTTTATACAATAAATAAAATTCCAAGTATTTTTTAATATTTTTATTCATTTTTGTTGGTAATAAAATCGCTCGCAAAATTGAGTGCAGTTTTGACGCATCCTGTTCGTGTTTCAAGTTTCAAGTATCGAATCTCCCCCGTTTGACAGTTGACAAGTTTGCGCTTGATATCGCAAATTGGCAACTCTCCATCGATATTTTATTCATTTTTTCATCCTTCCTGTGCTTGTTACCCATTGAACTTCTTCTTCAACAAATTCGTCAAAGAAGAAGGAAAGAGGGAGATTTGTTTAGTAAACCCCTTCCCTCTTTTATCTTTTTCTTTTTTGCTAAAGCAACCATGAATCTCACGCACGCTACGTACGAAATTGGCATCGATGCACAATAAAAATTTCAGGTTTAGTCGACAGAAAAAAAAATTGCACCAAAAAAAAAAGAAGAGATGTTGCGAGAAAAAAAGAAGAGATATGAGAAGCTTCTCGTTTTTTTGTTTTATTTTTTAAAACTCTTTCTGGAGTTTCTTCTCAGTTCTTTTCTCTCCCCTTCCATTGAGTTCTCTTGCTTCATTCACCCCGATCCGGTGAAGTCTCCTTTGCTCGTAATTTCGAGGGTGAATGAAGAGGATAACCATGAATGGGATGGCCTGGCATAGCGTGTCCGGAAACTGTAGTACATGCGGAGTAATTGCTGACAACCACTACGTTCAACATCGCAGGTTTATCTCGAAAAAATATTATTAAGGATGCTGGAGCCAAAGAGATTTAAATTTTGAAGATGGTCTCAGTATTTCATCTTCTAAAGAAAAAATTATGTAAAAGGAATTTTCAGATGATTTTAAAAATTGGTTGATATACACGGAAATAAATTTATAGCTGAACAAACGATATTCATCCTTCATCCGGCCACAAATATCGTTGAAAAGGAACCAATGATATTGGCAAAATCTTTAAAATAGGGATTTGCAGCAAAATTTATTTTGACGATTATTATTAATGAGTCTCATTTATAAATCCTTAAAATAAATCATTTTGACAGAGGCTTGAAATTTATCATTGATTTCAGAATTTACGCTAAAATTATAAATAATAAAAAGGTCTATTTGAAATTAAAATGAGTGGAATCAATAGCAGAACTGGTTTTTAAATTTTCATACTTTTCAAAAACTTGGATGCCAACTTATATCCTTTCTCCGTTTTTCTTACTAACCAAGAAACTCCACGTGACGTGTCAATTTTGTATGACATTTTAAACTCAGGAAGATGCATGGCTAATTTAAAAATATGAAAATCCATGAATCGGGGATACAGTTGGCAGTTTCAGAAACAAAAATTACTTTTTTCATTATATTTCTTGTTTTTATTTGATTCGTCAGTATTTTTTGTTCAAACTATAATTTTTTTCCGTGAAAGAAATAAATTCCGAACACATTAATTGTTGTAACTTTAAACAAAAAATAATGTGAAAAAAGATGACTAGAGATAGAAGAATAATTCTTTACATTAAAATGTAAATATTTTCCAAACATCGTCTAACGTGACTATTTTTACATAGATCCTTGTAGGGTCCTAGAGTGATTGCTTGTATTGTCCCTCATACAAAAGTTGAAGTACGATTATTAAGTTAAAAACAAACCAAAATGTGACTTGAAAGGTAAAAGTTAGATTATTATAAAAGATTATAAAAATCTGTGTAGCATGAATATTAGGGTAACAATGAGAATCCTATTTATTCAATTTCTGCTATCCCCATCCCCTATTCTGCGTATTTTGGAAAAAAAACAAATATTTATTCTTTGTTTGAAATATTTTTTTAGATATGCCGCCATATATTTTAATACTTATGAGACCTTTAAGAATATTTTTATCGAAAAAAGATAAAATACGCATAAACATTTTTGTAATGGTTACTATTACTTATAAAAGTCACTGAATAAAAAACCGAACTGTAATATTCAGAGAGACAATTCGCACTCATTGCAAAAAAATTTGACCTCTGAATTTGTACTTTTTCAACAAAATTTTAAGTGTATTTTTTATTTTTTCGATAAAATAATTTACAGAAGTCCCTAGATAATTTTGATGAACACAATTGAGTTTCAATAATCCAAAAACATTATTATAGAAAAACTGGAAATAGGGATCAATTATTTTTCTTTTAATATAGGAGCACAATTTTGGTTGATAGAACTTTCCAAATACTGAAAACTGTAATAGTAAAAAGGAGATGTTTCGGGTTTCAATCGTGTGCAAAACTACGAATCTTGCCGACGTTTCGTGAACATTGC
>JAUMHM010000005.1:43873627-43900499 GCA_032362435.1 Melikaiella ostensackeni
CCCTGAAGAAGTGAACTGCAATGTTCACGAAACGTCGGCAAGATTCGTAGTTTTGCACACGATTGAAACCCGAAAAATCTCCTTTTTACTATAATGAATCATCGTGAAAGCATTAAATCTATTATGAAAACTGTAATATTTGAGAAACTCAGTTCCGTCGATTAAAAAAAATGTAAAGCTTTAACCCCTAAAATTTTTTCAAGCCGAAAGAGTCGATTTAAAATAATTTTTAGAAAATTGACCCCTATTCCATACTTTTTTAATACCTACTTGTTAATTCTTAAAAAGTAATAGTATTTTTCAAATGGCTTAAGGGACTTCTAAAATTTAATTTATCGAATAAATCTAAGATACACGATTACTTTTTTTGAAAAAGGAATAAATTCAGCGTGTACTGCCTTAAAATGTTATTTAACTGAAGAAGTTGAGTTCAAATATTACAGTACCAAATAATTAGACAGTTCTATTGCTATAATTTGTGCTCCAATCGAAAAAAGAGGTACCTATTTCTCACGTTTTCGATCAATTTCTTTTAGATCAGAAAAAAATGAAAGTATTTTTCAAATTGCTCTAGGAACCTCTCAAAATTATATAATCAAAAAAGTCGAAACCACTTGTTCACCTTTTTTTAAAAAAATACAAATTCAGACATATAATAAAATTTATTAATAATGTTCATTTTTTTCATATCTTGCCCTGGTCTGGATATATTTTCACAATTAAATAAAAAAAATTACAATAAAGTACAACAATGTGAAAGTTTCAGTTTCTTGTAAAAAATTTTAATTTACTTGTCACATTTTGTAAGTGTCTGAATTCTAGCAAAAACTTGTTTCTAGTAAACTTATTTTGGCCGTGGCTACGTGTACCGAAATTTCGGTACGAAAAGTCGGAGTTTTTTGGTACGTATAACGGGAGTTGGAATAGGGACTATCTGTAACGAAATTTCGGTACAAATAGCTGAATTTTTTCGGTAAACATAGGCATTGCCAATTATTTTTATGATTTCCTAAAATTTTTAACTATTCGAAAAAAACAATGGAAAATAACAAAAATACTTTTACTAGAAAGAACAAGTTTTTGCTAGAATTCGCACACTTTCACAAAATTTTACAAGCAATTGCAAATTCTCACAAAAAATTACAATTTTCGCACTACTGTACTTTATTGTAATTTAGGGTTTTTTAAATAATTATAATAATTCTTATTATGAATTTAGAAGAAGAATGAAATTTCCTTTTTTCACGTATGGGAAAACTTAATTTTCAAAAAGTGAGGTTAAAAAGACCTCAGCAACGACATCTTCCAGACTAATAATTTATTTTCGTACTTTACTAAAATTGATTACGTTTCGAAGACCAGCTGGACTTCTTCATCAGATCTCTAGATGAACATGTTAAATTATAATATTTAAAAAATTACAGCCATAAATTCGATAGGATAAAAGATTATAAAAATAAAAGGAATATAAAAATAAAATATAAAATGTAAAATAAAATAAAATAAAATATTAAATATGAAAATAAATTATTAGTCTGGAAGATGTCGTTGCTGAGGTCTTTTTAACCTTACTAAACAATTTCATTTATCCAAGCGGATACATCTTCAAATATCATCTTGAACATAGAAATATTTTACAAGATTTAGCAAAATTCTAGGTCCAATCACCAAGTTAAAAGTAAATAACCCTCCGCTCATATCCGACCTATAGTCTGAGAAGAATGTTTATTTCGGACAACAAAAAGATTTGCTTGTTATAAAAGCAACAAGACTTTTTTTGTCCCAAAAAAATCTCGATTGTGTTTCAACTAGCAAAGTATTGCTTTATGAAAAGGTTTGTTGAACGAATCAAACATTTGTTGGGACGAAAACAAAATTTTGTTGTTTCTATATCAACCAAATCGTTTTGTTGACCGAAACAAACATTGTTTCCAAATTTTCAAGGAAGTGTCTATGTGTACCGCAAAAATCCGGCTATTTGTAACGAAATTTCGGTACCAATAGTCCCATTTCAAGATCCCGCTATTGGTACCGAAAAAATGCGACTATTCGTACCGAAATTTCAGTACGCGTAGCCACTGCCAATTTTTAAATCATTTTCTGATTGCCTTGGATGATTGCAATTAAAAGTCGCGGAATCCAGCATATCTAGAGTCGACAGCTCCCCGTGTCACTTTGGCCGAAGAAGTAGACGTCTTTGGCCGAAGCACGCGGGGCTTCGGTTCCCACCGAAATAGATGCTCATTCGGTCGTATAACGTAAATCGATATTGCCTCGTTACGATATACTTTTGCCTTGCTTTAGCCCGATATGTATATATGTGTATATATGTATGGACGTATAGAATTTACGCGTATATTGATATTCGCACACCTACCGGTAGAGCAAGAAGTCTTACGCATACGCATGTATACGAGATCGCTCAGGAAACTCTTGCCAGTCAATGCGTATCACTTACCATCAACGATTTCTTATATAAAGTATCTCGTCTCGGGGATAGTGTTTCTCCTCGAGGACGACGGGAACTCGCGACGTGCTCGTGGACTCGTTTTCTTCTCTTTTTGCACTTTTTTTTCTTTTTTTTTCTTCTATCGAGCGAATTAGAAGAAAATCGAGCGGATCCAGTCGACAGACCAGATCATCGAACACCATGCTCATAGACCATAACCCAATCACAGCTATGAAACTTAAAGCTTTGAGATATTCACGCTTGCTTACCGAGAAAGCGTTTTGCAAAGCGTATTCAGCCAAGGCTGGTTAGCTTTTTCAATGGAATCTTATTTCAATCACTTCGTAGGATTAACGTATTAAATGAATTAACCAACTTTATTATTTTTCAGAAATGTTTTCTTTTCGCTCCATTTTATGGTGAAGAGCATTTCAGGAATAGAGAATTTGCCTTTGTCATGAAGAAGGAGTGAAATTATTGCATCTTTTAGAGAATGTTAAACTGAGTTTATTTTTAAAAAAAATAAATTAATATTCGGTTCAAATATTTTTTAATTTTATTTTTAAAAGTGGACAAAAACTTGCGTGAACGTGAGCTTTTATGATTGATGTGACGTCTGTTATACGGGTAGCCGTGCCAGTGATTGGTTATTCAGTGTTTGCGAAAAAATCGCGTGTCCCATCAAATCGTTTTAATTAGATACTTAGTGTTAACATTTATTGACATTTAAACTGTCAAACATTTGAAGTCATGATAAAAAAAAGTTATTCCTAAGCGGATTCGCAAAATCTTCAACCACTTGAAATCTTAAATCATTTTTCGTTTCATTCAGAAGCTTGAGTGGAAACCTCTGTTCATAACATCAGAAAATAAACAATTAGAGCCATATTAACATGAAATATTATGATTAAAAGTCATCAAATTTTAAAAAAAATATAAGAAATTATCTGCGCATATGCTTCACTTTTATGTGCGCTTCGTATAACGGACGTCATTATAATGTCCACTCATTCAAATAATGTAGTATTCCAAATCCGTATTTTCAGACAACTTTAAATAAGTTATAAGAACTTAAAATTAAATAATAAGCGCTATCATCAAATGTTTAGATCATAAACTTCTCAAAAACAATTTTCAGAAATCATGCAAATTCTCTATTCGCTTTTTATTTCCTATATATTATTTTGATGTAATTTTTCATTTCCATGACACTGTTCTTAATGTTAAGATTTAGAAATATATACTTTGAGACTTTCAGGACTGTCAGAATCATCAACTAGAAATTTTGCTACACTGTTTCACTCAGAAAAAGTTACGATCTTTTCCCTACAGTTGAAATATGAAAACCATCTATGCTAGCAGTAAGCAATCAATCTTCGACATTTTTGCAATGTCCAATCTGTAAAAAAACGAAAATCAAAAAACTCTCCATTTCGAAATTATTTTTTCTTGTTCGGAAATCCTAAATTGTTTTTCTTTATCACTGAATCAAAAATTGAAGTAGGAAAGTATTTTAAAAAAGATACATTTTTTATTATTTTATTTATGCTAGAACTAAAAAGAAAGTTTATAGCGAAGAATATATTATCGAGATTTTAGTGATTTTTATTTTTTTGAAGTATAATTTTTATTATTTTTTATTTGTCTTCAGCTGAAGTGATTTTTCGTTTCTTTGTCAAACTGGAAAAGAAATTCCAATGCCTGAGAATTTAACTAAACAATTCAAGTCCAAGGGGACACATGAAATTGTTTCAAGACTCTCGTTCGACCGTCAAAGTTAAGCAGCGCTTGGCTTGCTTTTACTCGGAAGAGGGCCATCGTACTAGATGGAAGTATATTGATCAGCTTTTAAGCTGCCTTCACTCTCAAACTAAAAATAATAATAATTATTATATTAATTCACAAAAAGCCAAAATTTCGCTGTCCGAGTTTTTTCGACTTTTTTTCTTTCCTTAAAATTACTCTGAGTGATTCTTATGCGAGTTTTCCCGTACATCAAGAATCAGTTAAGCAAAATACTCTAGTGTGTGTCGTTTTTTTGAAAAACGGTATCAATTGGTTAAAAAATACATTTTTGGCATTTTTTTGACGCCTATAAAATATCAGTGGGGTGTGTGAATCTTGTTTTTGAGACGCCTTAATCTGAGCCCGTTTTTAATCTTAGAGCTACATTTAGGTCCATTTTTTGTCTTAAAACCCATTTATGTCCAGATTTTTTTGGAGTTTTCAATGTTTTTAATCAAATTACATACGTATACACCATAAACAAAGCTGAGTAGCTAATGACCCACTAGACATAAATTGGTTAAAAGAAGACCGTAAGCCTATTTTTCGGCTTAAATGAAGACTTCTCCTACATAAAATAAGGGAGGCCGGGACAAGAAGTTCCGATTTTCAGTGGTAATTATAAATAATTTACAAAAGGCATAGTTATTCAATTTACTATTGATTAATTTATCGTTAAATATATTGTATTTGAGGGTTTTAAGCAGATTTGTTTTTATATAAGCTTTGGTTTTTTATTGAAAACCATTTATTTATGTCAGTTCGGAGGGAAACTTCTAACCCCGTTGCGGGGCAAATTGTTGCCGCCCCAGGGTAAGTTGTTACTAAAAGTTAAGAAATGTTTTTTCAAAGAATATCTCAATTTTCTGTTAGATAGAATACAAGAAATGTAATTTAACTTACATTTACGAATGCAGTCATGCAAAAAAACGTGTATTCACATTGAATAAGTAACTTAGAATAGTATTGTTAATGTCAAGAATTATGAACATTGTATTTAGAACAATAACTTTCTAATTCTAATTTGTCTGATATTCAAAACTTATATTACATTTATTAAATATTAATTTATACATACATTAATAATTATTAATATTCATTATTGATTCATACATATTATTATTATTATTTATTTTATTTATTATTCTTATATATTAAATTTATATCAATTAATTAAATTTTGCATTCTAGAACAAAGTCAAAATTGATATAGAATAGTTATACATTGTTCAACGGGGCAAGTTGTTACGAGAACAACGTGCCCCACGGCAGGGTAACAACTAGCCCCGTACGACACGTGTGTCAACTATAATATTTTTAGATTATGGACTAAAATGGGCTAGTAA
The DNA here is from genome assembly GCA_032362435.1 of Melikaiella ostensackeni. Classification (NCBI taxonomy): domain Eukaryota; kingdom Metazoa; phylum Arthropoda; class Insecta; order Hymenoptera; family Cynipidae; genus Melikaiella; species Melikaiella ostensackeni. The sequence goes on from JAUMHM010000005.1 coordinate 43,879,208, forward strand.
AGACTATCACATAATATTCTTGAACGTCATTCAATTCATAATCACAAAATGATCAATGACTCTGATCTTAAAATAATCATAATAGACCAAAAAATAACGATCGAAAAATATTTACTTCGGTGGTGCACGACTAGTCTTTGTTCACAAACACCCGCGTTGAAAAATCTTCTGGCGCTAGCCCGGCCCAGACCAGACTGTCTGGTTTTCAGTCTTGACGCTGACCAGGTGGTCTGGCCTGGGCCTGACCAAACGTGTAACATTTTTTTTGGCTAGCCCCAGGCCAGACCGTCTGATCAGCCACTAGTTAATGGCTGATCAGCAACTAGTTGGATACCGGTTATCCGATGGCTGAACTGTCTTGTAAAATAAAATAATTTGGCCCAATTTGGAGCGATTGAACAATAAATATCCATTCCTTGGGACGAAACTTTATTTTTATATTTATTTTATTTTTATTAGCTGATCAGCGCCAATCCTGGGCCATACCAAACCTTCCATACCAAACTTAAAACTTCTTCGTTCTTGGCTAGATGATCAGAGCCAAAGTTGGACTAGAGCAGAATGTCAAGCTGACAAGAAAAAAATACTTGTTTTAGTAGTGTGAATTTCTTATTTTCTATCATTTTAGATACCCTGTAACTTTTTCGAAATATGTCAAGGAAAAAATTGCTGATCGAAATTAACACTTTTTTTGTTCTGGAATGGCTGATCAGAGCCAGTCCTGGGCCAGACCGGATGTTATAGGTCGAATTTAGAACTTTTTTGTTCTTGGATGGCTGAGCAGCGCCAATCCTGGCCCAGAACAGGTCTTCCAGACCAGACGGTTTAGATGAAGTCAGGCTTTGGCAATATTAGCGCCAGACCTGGGCCAGATCAGACCTTCCAGACTAGACAATCCAGACAAAGTCAGACCTGGGCCAGATTCGACACCAGACTGCTATGAAATTTTTGCACACGGGCACAGGGACTAGGTACTCGGATGTTATTGAAAATAGCCGACATATTGGCGTGATTGGTGCAATAGTCAAGACGTACTAAGAACATATCACTATCTCTTTTCATTTTGACAATAAAGTCATCAAAACAACTTACCTCCGGGACGTTTAACCCCGGCCTGGCCTAAGACCGAGTTTCTTAATTCAAAACTTTTTTTCTGGGAAAGAATGGGCTACAGCATGCGACTAAAAAAACGGTTTGCAAAGGCTCCATGCTCATTTTCTGTCGTTTTCCACATAATGGCTCTAAAATAAAAGGTTAAAGCTTCCATTTGAGCCTACGTGGAAGAGTCTAGCACGTCCCCTTAATTTTTTATAGGCTTCCAAAAAATGCCAAAAATGCATTTTTTTACCATTTGACTCTGTTTTTAAAAAAAATTAGACATGTTAGAGTATTTTTCTCAACGGATTCTTAATTTGCGGAAAAACTCCTATAAGAATAACCCGGAGCGCTTTGACGGAAAAAAATCATGTCGAACAGTGTTACTGACATCATTTTTTATGGAGAAACCAATTATGTTAGCTGTATAGAAAATTATATCCCCAATTTCAATTAATATTAGTTAATTTACACAAAAATACTTTTAGTTTGACAAAACCTGTGATGATGTGTTTTCAAGTGATATAGACCAACTGCCGTTTCTACTTTAAGTAGTAACGTACTTTACAAACAGCCCTGGAGGAAATTTCCTGATGCCCTCTGAAAAATATCCTGACTGGACAATTCTGTCATCTTAGGTATAATTACACGAAAGAAGACAAAAATTTTGGAGAAAATGAAAAAAAATTTTAACTAATATAAAATTCTTAAAACTACAGACTGATATATATATATATATATATAATGTTAATAATAACTTGGGGAAATGTGAATTTTGTATTATCAGCTATTACAAGATTTGACTTGAATTCAAGAGAATTTCAGGAAATTTAAGCGGATTCAAGAGAAGTCAAATGAATTCTATTTAATTATAAATAATTCAAAGGATTTCGACGAATTTAGAAAGAATTGCATATAGCGAATTTGATGATAGTCAGCGGGATTCAAGCGAATTCAGGATAATTCATGGAATTACATTTTTGGGAGCCTCTCCAATTTTTTATGTTTCTAATAACTTCATAAACATTCCTTATACCACTTTGAAGTTTTTTACTCACATTAAAGATGTCAAAATCTGTTGAAAAAATTTTTTCTCACACAATTAATTTCTATATAACTTCAAAAATTTGAGGTGTAAGCCTGAAAAGGACCCACAGGAGGGTCTAAACATTGTATTTTTGGATTTGGATTTTAAGATTTAAAGTTTGACTTTTGCTGATTATAAATATGACACAGAAAAAACTGGGAGTAAAAAACGTTGCAGGTAATCGGCGAAAGAGAGTAATGGCAAGCTAGGTGACTGAGATCGGGGTGAACTGAACGTGGAAACTCGGAAGATTTAGCTGACGGACAACCTGACAGCTGCAGTAGCGGACTTGAATACCCCAAGAGCGCGTTAGCTCTTGAAATTCCACGGTGAGTTTACCCCGATCTCATTTACCCAGCTTGTCATTACCCTTTTTCGCCGATTACCTGCAACGTTTCTTACTCTCAGTTTTTTTTTGTGGAGTTTTAATTGATCGTAAGACCGAAATAAAGAACACACGTTCCTCTGAGGATTTAATTCATGGAATTCAGGGGAGTTCATGGAATTCATGGGAATTTATGGAAATTCAAGCGAGTTCTAAACAATTTATGCGAAATCAAGCGAGTTCCAGAGAACTCAAGTGCATTTAAAAGCATTCAAGAAAAAAAAACTCAAAAACCTGGCGTTTAGGCAAAAAATGAAGATCGGATTGGAATTCAGCACAAAATACTACTACGGAAATGACATATCCCATTTACAATACAAATAAGTCACATTTTGTTGACCAGTGTTATTAAAATAATGATCTTATCTCTCTTTGAGTTTAGCAGTCGATAAAAGGCAAAGACGCCTTTCTGACAAAGGAAATTTTTTTATTTTGAATAACAGAACCAATTTGATCAATGTAATTGTTTTAAAAGGGTGATAGAACCTAAATCTGATTACAAGACGTCAGAGACTACTACATGCCCTTAATACATTGTAAAATTGGTTCAAACGGAATGAAATGGAATAGAAAAAAGCGGAAATAAAATGTTGTCTAGATTGATGGAATGTGAAACTGGATGAGGGGAAGGGGTTAGGAAAGAAACCAAGAAACGACGAAATAACGGCGGTCGATGGACGCTTCGTTAAGTAGATGGCTGGTCGGGGGACTAAGCACCAAAACCACCTCGCTGTGGTTTCACACCCGCAGAGCGGTAGTAAACAGCTCGGTCGAAGTTTCTTTGGTCAGGACTCGTGCGTTTCTTCGGTCAAGAGGTACGCGGTTTCGCCGATTGCAGTGTGCGAAACCGAAAGACTTCCGGACTGATCGTGAAAATCAATTGCGAATCGCATAAACCGGTACCCAATCGGCAAAACCCCAGATGTTCTGAAATTCATAACGATATAGGGGTAGAACCACCTTTTACCAATAATTATTAATTTTGTTTAGTACTTCAATAAATTCACGTACCCTAAAACGGGGCTAAGTGGTGCGTGTGGCGGTAAGCCGGCTCACGCGCAACTTTATTCTTTGTAATTAATTATCTCTTTCTCTAAATTAAGAATCTTAAGATTACCGATAGTTTCATTTTTCACAAATGTTAAACTTTACTTGAAAGCTTTTTCAGCGAAGTTTAATTAATTATAACAAATAAAAGGAACCCGAACAAGATTTATGCAATTTTTCACACGGATACGATATATTTTTTATTCTGTAGAATGATTTTTGTGAAAAAATTTAGTTTTTGTGGGGCAAAGCGACTCATAGTAGGGAAAAGAAAATGTTCGATCCGAACTAACATCAGAAGTTAAAACGATTGCTAACATTATAGTTTATTATTTGTTTTGTAAAGTTCATATACATACAAGCTCCGAAAATATTCAGAAGGCAATAAATCTTTATGTTAAAAAAAATGTAAAATGACCCGTCTTAATAACCCGGTTTCCTAAAACGGGCCCCCTTTAAAAACTATAAAAATAATTTGATTCAATACTTGATAATGATCGATTTTATTTTCAGTATATTTCTGAAATAACAATGTAACTTAATGACACATTACATATGCAAAATACATAATAAAACGTAAAATTAGACTTAAATAAAGCCAGTTTTGAAATCGACATGTCCAAATGACAAGGTACCATCTTGGAGAGACCAAATGAAAAAGTGCTAAAGGTGCTAAATATTAAAGCTTCGTGATTTCGCCGCACGAGTTAGCTCCTTTTCATTTTGTCTCCACGAGTTAGCAACTTTTCATTTTGTCTCTCCGAGAGGGAACATTTTCATTTGGACACGTCGAAATGAGTGTTATAAACAGTGAAATGAAGTAGACATTTATAAAAATTTATAAAATGACAAATATGATTTACCTTAGAACAAAAATTAATTGATATAAGGCGGAGAAGTAAAATATTTTTAAGAATTTCGTGTTGGTGATCTAAAAGCAGAAAGAGGTTAGGAGAGGTTCTCTCTGATTGGTGAAAAATTTGAGTTTCTGTTTTTGGCTAGGAATCAAGCATCTTCTATGTTTTTACAACATTTTTTCGAACAACATTAGAATTCATAAAAATTACATAACAGTTTGAAATCTTAAAAAATTATCTATATGAAATAACAACTGCTTAAAGTTTTAAATCACGGGAAACTATTAAATTAGGATTTGTTGAATAGGTAAGAATTCATAATCTAAAAGGCTAAAATAATTTTTACTTTCTGGTTTCATTAGTTTACTTGCACTGTTGAAAAGAAAACATTTGTTAACTAACTAGAAAGCTATTAAGTAGGAAATCTATCAAATTATAAAATATTATTGTTATACGCCTCACTTACAAATGCGTGAGTCGAAGAATAAATCTGGTCATGTTTCAAATTTCAATAAGTAGATTATTTAACGTTCACATTCGTTTTAATAGCTCTATTTGCTTTAAAATGATTAGAGAACTTATAAATAACTACTCTCTCTGTAAAGTTTTCCTTTCAAGCACTTTTTTTACTTTTTTTATGAGTGAGCGACTTGGCCCCACATCCTGGAATGAAGTTGCTCACACATGTAGGAATAATAAATAGTTATTTCTGAATTAAATGTATACTTGTGTTTTATGGTACGAAAGAGGGACATATAGAGATTATGTGATTGAAGTATCAATACCTAATTTAAATTCCTTCTTTCACTTTATTATAAAAAACCGAAAAAACCGAGCCGCTTAGCCCCCATTTTATGGTACATACTTCATTTTTTTAAAATAAAAAGTCAATCCAGTTGTTGTTCATAATAATAGAAACATTCACGGTATATTTCTATGCATATGAAAACTTCAGAAAAAGCATCTACCAATCAACTACTCTGGCCCAGAATTAAAAACTATTCCCCTCTTTTCCCCTTTTTTTAAAGAATTCCTTCTTTTTTCTCCTGTTTTTAAAAATCTCCCTCCTTTTTTTCGTTTTTTCGCCTAAATTCGAACTGAATTGAGAGAGCCCAATAACTAAATCCAACTATTTTTTGTGGAAAGTTAAGTCTTTTTGATTGGAAAGTCTACTATTATATTTTTAATTCAGTATTCATCTCTTTTGGTTAAAAATACTAATATTTGGTTGAAGGTTTAACTTTTTTTTAAATTCGTTTTTTCTTGTTTGGAAACTAATCTTTTTAACTGAAAATTTAACGACTCCACTTTTAATTGAAAATTGATCATTTTAGATGAAAATTCAACTACTTGATTGAAAAATTTATGTATTGTGTTGTAAATCTGTCTTTTCTTTAGGAAATTCATCTATCTTGAATTACTTTGTTAAAAATTCATTTTATTAGTTAAAGATCCATCACCTTGGATGTATATTCAACTACTTTATAAAAAATTATTATTTTTTTTTAAATAAATGTTTTGAACTGTGAATGTAAGTAATCCATTTCTGGTTGAAAATTGATTCTTTTTAGATTAAAATTCAACTATTTGGTTGAAAATTAACTTTTTGGTTAAGAATTCATATTTTCGAGTTGAAAATTCAACTGTTTTCTACAGAATTCGCCTGTTTGGCTTGAATATTTAACAGTTTAGTTGACATTTTTCCTCTCTCTTGAATGAAAAATCTTTCTTGGTTGAAAATTCATCTCTTTTGGTAGAAATTTGATCTTTTTTGATTGAAAGTGCAACTGTTTGGTTAAAAATCAATCTGCTTCAGTTGAAATACCAACTATTATATTTTTCGTTGAGAATTAATCTTTTTTGATTGAAAATTCAACTACTTGGCTGAAAATTGAACTTCTTTGTTAGAAATTCGTTTTTTGTTGGAAATTCATCATTTTAGTTGAAAATTCAACTATTTTGTTAAAAAGTCATCTCTTTTTGATCGAAAATTTGACTGTTCTGTTGAACATTCGTCATTTTTAATAAAAAATACGTCCTTCTGGAATAATAATTCAACTATCTTCTGAAAAAAAACAGTCTTCTTAGCTTGAAGATTCAACTATTTGGTTCAAAATGCAACTATTTTTGGTTGAAATTTACTCTTTTTTTTAAAGAATTTGACCAGTTGGTTGAAAATTTAACGATTTTGTTAGAAAGTCATGATTTTTTTCTTCGAAAATTCATCTTTTTTGTTGAAAATTCCTCTTTTTGGATAGAAATGTCCCTCTTGGTTGAAGATTTAACTATTTTGTTGAAAATTCGTCCCTTTGGCTTGAAAGTTCAACTTTTTGATTGTAAATGCAACTGTTTGGTCTAAGATTGATTTTTTTGTGCATTGAAAATTCAACTATTTGGTTGAAAAATCATCTTTCTTGGTTGAAAATTCAACTATTTTGTTGAAAATGTAATATATTTTGATTTCTTATTGAATTCAATATGGTACCTACACATTAATTTTTAATAAAGAATTCATTTCCCTATTATTCACCTATATTCGTGAAAAATAACTCACTTCCCTTATTTTGAGAGCATTTTGGGCTGTGAAGACTATTAAAGTATTATATTTGTATGTATTTTGTTTTATTTTCGTCGTTTATCAAAAGAAATTGGAAAAAAAATTTGACTTAAAAGGGGGGGAGGTGTTCTTTACGTCACCCTGAAGGGGGGGTGGGGTGAAAAAAGTTTTCAAAAAATCGTGATGTAGTTTTTGAATGGCCTCAAAGCTTAAGATAAGGCAGAGTAATGATTGAAATGCAAAATGTTTAGAATGACCCTCAAGAGAAAAGGTGAAAAACGATGACATAATCTTGGAATAATGACGAAATTGATATTGGATACCCATTCCTAATTCTTTTTTTAAGTAATGCGGACAGTGTCGACGAAATGGAGGGAACCGCCTACTACCGGGTAAGGTCGAGGTCGAGGGTCTGAAAACTGGTAAAACTGACGTTACGCCTACCGTCGGAAGGTCGGGGTCGTTCCGAAATTCTCAAAGGGGGCCGCTCGAGGTATACCACCTATATGTGTCTGTACCAAAAAGGCGTCCGGAGTGATTATCGAAATCGGTCCGTATCTGCCGCAATTACCGGAACAACAATAACAAAACAAAGCCACGTAGAAGCGAGGAGAAACAAGACCATCTGTTGGATAATAATCATTCGGGTTCTCCAAGGAAGCAAGAGGATCCAAACGATACCAGAAGAGAAGAAGAGAAGAAGAGGAAGAACGAAGCCGGACCAGAAGATTTAGAATGAAAGAGAAGGAACTCTAGACGTTTGAGCTCCTCAAAAGCCAACACTTATTCAACTTTTATTTCCCTTTTTAGCTTCTTTTCAATTCGCCTTTTCTCCTTTAAAAACTGACGGTGCAAAAATACCCTGAGGACATTTTGAGAATAAATAATATGGGTCCTTATTTACATATGCATATGTAATTATAGGTGACTGCTTCCAGTTTCTGAATGGGAAGATCAAATAATCTTGAATAGTTTTAGGAAAATGTAGGTAGGATGGACCGAAAAATCCCAAAATCTAAAGTTTAAAAAGTTATACATTTGAAATTTTGTATAATATGCTTTGAGTCTGGTAAAGTGTTTTTAAAATTGAAAAATTTGTTTACGTCTGATTATTATGGGATCAAATAACTAATCTCTAAATTTTAACTCCCGAATTAGACAGGGTCATTGTTTTACTTTTTGACTTCATAATAAACTGATAAAAGAAGAACACATTTTCAAATTCTTAATTAAAAATTCCCGTGTCTATCTGGAAATTCCCAGAATTAAAATTTTTATTGAATTTGAAAGGTAGATATATTAAGAGAAGTTTAAGCTAGTTATTAATTGCATTTTTCATCTTAACTACTTGATTAAAAAAAGTCGAATTTCATATACAAAGAAGGACAAGAAGCACCAAAGTCGAACATTTTTTAGAATTAAAAATTTGAAAATATTCAAAAAAAAATTCATCTATAAAAATCAACTTATCCTTTGGAGCTGGAATTTAGACGATTCTTTTGACCCAGTTTTTTATGTATAGAAAAAATATGTCCAATTCAGACATGAATACAAAATTTACTCAGATAAAATTTGTTTTTAAAGATATCTCTCGTATAAATGTGAAATAATTTTTGAAAAATCGGAGAAAAATTTGTTTCTCAGAAGACAAACTCGAACTCAAAAATGATCTGTTCTATAATTTTGATTTAAGTACTAAGCTTTTTTCTCAGAGAAATAGTTGTCTAAGGGGTAGAATTTCCGAAATTTTAGCACCCAAGATATTATAATTTAAACTTCTTGGTCAAGTAAAGTGAAATAACTTCGAAACATTTTTATATAGGCATTTGAAAATCGTTATGCTTTTTAAAAATGTGTCAAGATAAAATAATCGTTGGGTTGTTTTTTTGTTGAGTTGTACCAAAAATGTGTTTTTGTAACGCATGCATGATTTCAGCCTTTTTTATGTCTGTAAAGCTAGGGAGTAAAAAGTGAAGTTATATGCAAATAATAAAACATATTACAAATCTGTGAACACGCATTTTATGATAATCGACCCCCTCACCGTAAAGACTTTGTGGATAATATTGTTGCAGATGGTGTCATCTTTCGGTAATTTATGGTAAGCTACTGTAAATTAATGGCAAAATTACTGAAAATTTCCAGAAATTTCGGAAATTTTTGGATACTTGGAATTTCCTCATTTTCCAAAACTTCAAAAATTTCAAAAAACTTCAACATTTTCAAAGTTTTAAAAGTTTCAAAAAATGTTGGTAATTTTTAAATTTACCATAAATTTTCAACATTTTCTGTAATTTAAAAATTTGACATGAAAAAAATATGCCACAGAAAAAATAAATAATGTATGAAACACTACTCTTACGCAGAAAATATTTTATTCAGAATCGCACAGTATTTTGATTCTTATAAGTCATAGAAAAAAAGTTATGGTCATTTGTATGTAAATAGTGAAATATGTGAGTTAAGGCTTGAAATCACAATTAAATTTAAAATTACCCTGTACATAAATGGATTCCCCTCCCCCCTCCCCCAAAAAAATGTCAGATGTCAAAAAATCGACTCACGTGAAATGTAGAATACAGCATCAGTTCCGACTACTCTTAAACAGTTAATCGTTTCTTTGCGGTTTTGTGTCTTAACGAGTATGGAGAATTTATCCTCAATTACTGCGAAAATTAAACTTGCAAATCTAATTTTAATATAATGGGATTTTCCCTTTCTCTTTTATATGTTATTTATGTGTTAAAATCGATCAAGCATCTATAAAAAAGGAAGATGTTCTTCCAAATCTTCAAATTAAAAATTACCAGACAATACTGAAGAAAAATTAATAATAGATCAGCGTAAAATACTTATTTGTTATAATAATTTTATTTTAAATACTGTCGTACTTAAGCGCACGGAAGTGATCACAATGACAAAAAATAAATTCTAAGAAAATAATAAATGATTAAAAATAGAAATAAAATTAAAAATAAAGTAAAACAAAAAGCAATACATTCCTTTCAACAAAGTATACTTGAGTAAAATATCATCTCACTATTTTTCTCGCAAAAGGTATAACTACTCTAAAACCACATCGCGTAAAGAATTAAGCATCTAATTTATAATTCGTGAAGTTCTTAACTTTCAGACCGTTAACTTTTTTATGAACCTCTGCTATGACATTGTTCGCGCTTTGTTTCAGGCCTGTCTGACCGCAATCAGCACTTAATTCTGGTCGAGATATAACCTTAATTTCACTTAAGGTTCACAAATATAAGTTAGAAAGTTTCATGAAAGCTCAAACCTTATAGACAATAAATGACTTACAAAATTGGATGGCAGTACAGAACTCGATAACCAACATTTTTTTTGGAAAATAGATTTATGGCATGAAGAATTCTTAACAAACCAAATACATGATGTGTTAAAAAGATTTGTTCGAAATCTCATTTTAGAATTAAAAAAAAATGTTGAAATTTAAATTCAATTAAAATTTGGTGAAAATGGTAACTTAGCAATAATTCTTTTTTTTCAGTATGGATATCTCTGAAATTATTGTTGTTTATTGAAAAAAAATTATTTTCTTTTTTTTATCGACCTTTCAGCAAAAAATGTCTGTAGCGCTGTAATATCGAGACCTTCTATCTTGAATTTCTCGAAACAGAATTATTTTCTTCGATAAAATTTATTTTTATTTTTATTCAGCATCCTCATATCTCAGGGAAAATGTTCATTTGTTTAAAAAATTGAGAAATTATCTTTTAATGGCTACCGAAAGTCGATTTTCCAAACCAGTGAAATTCAATTCTCAAAATTCTTGTACGATTTACATGGAATTGGCTGACTTTTTTAGCTAAAATCTTTTTTACCCGCATTCATAAACTCAATATCTCGGGAGAAAGTTTTTATTTTTTATTTAAATTGAAAATTGCATTTTTATTACTATTCGAAGCAGTTTTTAGTCTCAGTTAGCAACACTTTAGCTCGGAAGTGGACTTTTTTTGCCCTAAAATGGTTATTTCGATTTCACAGAATGTTTTTTTGCTGTTCTGAAAAATTCCGATTTTTTTTATTATCTAGTTGTGTACTGCCACCCTTAAAATACTACAATAAAATTTAATTCAAGATTAATTACTTTGTTTTAAAAATTGCTACCGTGGTTAAGCCTAATAATTAAAAATTTTGAATCTTTTCAAAAATATGTTTAATTTTCAATCCTTTTATATTCCTCAATATTCATTATTCTTTCCTTATTAATTAGACTACATCAATTTTCGTAATTTTTCATTAATAATATTCTTTGAATAATTTTTTTATTTTTCTCATGAGTGTTTCGTTGTTGACCTCTTATAAATAATATTTCTTTTCGTATCGAGCATGAGTCAGATGGACTATGACATAACATGATTTATCTGATTTTGCAACATGTTATATTTTTAAAGAACATAGCATAAAAGTATTAGAAATACAATTTTTAAAAATTAATTGTGTAAAGCGGCTGAAAACTTCCTTGTGAAACAATGTCATGTACACATTCAATTCTCACAGATATGTTTCTAATCAAATATGATTTCAATCAAAGCAATAGAGATATTTAATTTAATTACCAAATTTTTGATTTGAAGAAAATTAAATGACAATGCGTGAGTATCTAAAAAAAATTATTTTTATTCACTTTTTGACCTTTTTGCCTTGAAAGTAGCGATTGCAAAGAAATCTTACTGAACTATCGAATTTTTCTGAGAAAGATATAGAAACTATTTCCTGTGAATATGAATTACTTATTATAGTGATGAATACTTGTGACTACATAAAAACTTAAAGTACGTCAATAATTCTCTTCGGGCTTGATTATGTTGTCCCTTCCGTGAACTGAAAATTTCCTCATAAGCTATGTTTCCTTTTCAGAAAGAAATATAACTCTTCTTCTAATAATTGGAATCGATTTCTACTTTAAATATTTAACATATTTAGGTTTATTTCTAGAAAAAAATTAGATATTTTTTAACATTATAAATGTATGACTGTATAACATTCCTATCTACTTTTTCTTTCATGAAGGTATAAGTATTTCGGAAATTATAGACAATTCTCTTTAATAATAATTAAGTATGTTATCAGTTTTTCCTCTACTAGCCTAAATTCTTTGTCTCATTTCAATATTTAAATAATTTTATTTGAATATTCATTTTATAAGTTTCAAAAATGGCTCTCTAACTTCGCTGGGATTCGAACCCAGGTCTTCAGGTTGCCTGTCTGGTGCTCATCCCCTAAGTCGTAACTCCTAGACTTAGGAATGACATATTTTTCATAACACATGCATGATTTTAGCCTTTCAAAATGCCTATGAAGCGGGGCTAAAGTTCAACTTTTCAGTCCCTAGGGAGTAAAAAGTGACGTCAGAGGTAAATAATGAAAATTATCAAGCGATCGGTTGATCGCGTTGATAGATTTTTGAATAGATTGGACCAACCTGAAGCGATAAGTTACCATAAATTGCTGATAAATTACAATAATTCAACATAAATTACTATAAATTACCGAAAATTTCCGAAAATATTGGACATTTTTTGATGCTCTAAATTTCGTTAAATTTGCAAAATTTGGAAACTTTTAAAAATTTCCCAAATTCATATTAAAAAAAAAAAATTTCGAAATTCCTTCATATGAGCAGAAATTATGCCTGTGTTCCAACCTATACTCGTCGAAAAAGTCCCTCTTCCTTCCCTTGGTGCATAATATACTACAATGGGACCTCCATTTAACGGCCCTCCATATACCGTCTTCCTAGAATTTCCAGCTGCTCGCATTCATTGATGAGGGGGTCCAAGGAGCCAAGATAGAGGTGCTGTGGGCTCAGCGAAGTTCAGCAGTTCCGTAGTCAGAAAGCGGGCAATTCGAACACTCGCTTGCATATTTCGCATTTATGTTTAAATACACGCAGAAATTTCTCTTTTCATTAATTATGCTTCACCTTTAAAAAATGCCCGTCCTTTATAAAAACAAAAATCTACATTTGTACCAAATACAGGTAATTAATATTGTGTATTTCCACTGGAAATAGTTCATACGGCCCTGACTATTCACGATACAGAAATTCTTGGAAGAGCTTCACGGTCATCGCAGGCTATACCCGAAACCGACGATAAATGGAGGTTCCAGTGTATTTCGTAGGTCTAAAATCGATATAAAGAGTGACCGCAAAGTTAGCCTATTTTTTGGACCCCCCTAGCGACCTAGGGAAAAAATATAAAAATATGTTACAGGTATCAAATTACTCGTCATTGAAAACCAAAGTGAGCATCGCTTTTCGTTTTTTGAAAATTTTTAAAAATTGTCCCTATTTAGGGGTTCAGAAGACGCCAAAAAAAATTTATAAATAGAAAATACCACTAATTATGAAATCATTTTTCATTGTATTTTTTCTATTAAATAAACCTTACAAAAGTAAAATCACGTGAGGTTTATTTATAGAAAAAATACAATGAAAAATGATTTCATAATTAGTGGTGTTTTCTATTTTTTAATTTTGTGCGGTCTTCTCAACCCCTAGATAGGGGTAATTTTTTGAAATTTTCAAAAAACGAAAAGCAATTCTCAATTTGGTTTTCATTGACGAGTAATTTGATACCCGTAACATATTTTTATATTTTTTCCCCAAGTCATTAGCGAGGTCCAAAAAACAGGCTAAAAAACAGCCTATTTTGCGGTGAAATGGGTTTTGACCAGATAAAATTCAATAATTAAAGATGTTATAGGTTTTCCCTCTACTGGCCTAAATTCTTTTTCTCATATCAATATTTAAATAATTTTATTTCAATAATAATTCTATAAGTTGTAAAAAAATGTCCCTCTAGCTCCGAAGAGATTCGAACCCAGGTCTTCAGGTTGCCGGTCTGGTGCTCACCCACTAAGCTACACACAGTATACCAGATTTATTTTTCATAACCTTCTACAAGCAAATTATGTCGTAATTCCTAGACTTATAAAATACATATTTTCATTCATTTTCATTCATGATTTCAGACCTTTACAATGCCTATGAAGCGGGGCTAAAGTTCTACTTTCAGTCCCTAAGGAGTAAAAAGTGACGTCAGAGGTTATGTCTTACAAAAATGTCGCAGGAAAACAAGAGGCAGCGTTTATCCTTCAAAACAAACATTTTAAGATATTTGATAAATATTTTTTACTACGAACGAAAATCACATAGAAATGGTTCATACGGCCCTGATTGTTGACATTGGAGTCGGTCCGCTATATATCTAAGGCCATTTCAGACAAGAACCAAAGTCGGACTTAATAGGGACTTTCAGTGTGATTAACTCGAGGAAACCTAGTTTTCTCGAGTCACGTTTTCGCATCAAAAGAAATATTTTTAAGTTCAATAATTTCGAGCCTTTCAATTGAAAAAATATCTATTTGAAATAACTAATTCATCGTTGCCTGGATTAAATACCATATTTTGGTTTCTTTGAATCAAAGAAATATTGAGATAACTAAAAGCGCCATTAATTAAGTAAAAGAGATATTTCTTTCATGTAAGGCGTTGGTATTGTTATTCCAATAGTACATGCCATTAATTAAATTAAGTAATTTGTTCACTTAAGTATTAATTTATTTTCTTTGAAGAAGTGCTTCTTTTGGTAAATAAAATAAAGTAATTCATTTCAAATAAACATTTTCTTCAATGTAAAGAAACATATTTTTGTAAAATTCATAATTTGTACCGAGTGACTTTAATTTTCTGGAGATCATTCTAGATGAAAAATTCTGCATCATTTACTAAATATAAGTTTCAAAGTTTATTAGATACACTGGGATCTCGATATACTGCCCCTCGGCTTACTGCGTCCCTAGAATTCTGTCAGCTCGCATTCTAGGACGAGGGAATCCGGGGGACAGGGGAAGACGCGCGGTGACCTTGACGCAATCACGCAGTACCGTAGCGACAAAGCAAGCAGCTCGCACACTCGCGTACACACACACTCGTATTTATTTTCAAATACACGCGGAAAATCCTCTTTTTATTAATTAGTCTTCATTATTAAAAAAGGCCCATCTTTTATGATAACAAGAATCTACATTGGTACAAAATACAGTTAATTAATATTATGTATTCCTACTAGAAATTGTTCACACGGCCCTGTTTTCATCGCGGAAATTTTCAAAAGAGTCTCACGGTCAAAGTAAGCAATGCCCGAGACCTGCACTAACTCGAGAGTTGAGTGTACTAATTTTCACCATAGTTATAATCTGAAAATATGTGGTGATTGGTGTTGATCGGTCTTCTTAAGCAATGGTTGTGTTTAAAATTTTTTGTTTAATCTGTAAAAATAAAAATAAAAATAAAAATATTATTATAAATTATAATAATTATTATTACTTTTAATATTTTTTTCAACAAATGGAACATTTTCATTTTTGTACTTTATCTATTCAATTTTTTTTAAAACGGAGGCATTTTTTGATTTAAGTTAATCGTTGTTTGAATCAATTAATATTTTATTTTATTATTTTTACTTGTTTATTTCAAACAGTATGTCGCATCTTAGAACCACATAAATATTTATTCCCTTTAAAAAACATCTTTTCGTTACAAGGAAATATTTATTTTACCTCAAAGTATGCTTACTTGAATCAACGAATCATACATTTGACTCAAAAAAACTTGTACTCATTCCGAATTATATTTATTTATATGTAATAATTATCTTCATGAACTTACGTCATGCTTCTTCACATTAAGGAACTCACGAATCATATCAAATACTTATTTCTTACAGTCAATAACAAATCTATTTCACTCAACGAATATTTCACAGTGTCAAATAAATATTTCTTTGTCTCAGTCATTTCATTCCTTGGATACAAAAAAAATATTCCTCTGAACTGAAGAAATGTTTCTTCAGTCATATTCTACTACACCATTTCTTTGAATCAGACAAATTTTATTTGATTCAAATACCTTTTCTTCTCAGTGTGTCTGTGTTCCAATCTATACTCGTCGAAAAAGTCCATCTTTTCCCCCTTGGTGCATAATGTACTATTTCTAAGGTCTGAATTCAATATGAATTTGATGGTATGTGTTTTGGCCAAATAAAATTCAATAATTAAAGATGTTATTGGGTTTTCCTCCATTGGCCTAAATTTTTGTATGATATCAATATACAAACATCGTTATTTAAATTTCGATATGCGACAAAAAATTTAGGCCAGTGGAGGAAAAACCGATATCATCTTTAATTATTGAATTTCATCTGGCAAAAACCCATTCCATCAAATTTATAATTCTCGTTAATATCGATTAGTCCCTTTTGATTGATATTTTGATAAAATATTTGGACATTTAGCATTTCATTACAGCCGATTCGAATTGTTCAAACTCCTTGAGTAACTTAATCAAATTTCAATCTTTCTTTTCAGTTTGAAGAACTGCACTTGTAAGAGACTGAATTCTGTCTGTTGGGATCCAAATTTGGGTGTTGATGAAAAACCAGTTGTTAATAAAAAAGAGTAATCTGGTTGAGGAATTTGCGAGATCAGGGAAACCTCTTTCTAGACAGAATACAGAATAGGGACCTCGTTTCGAAACTGCCTCGACGACGAGGTCGCTGGTAGGGGATTCACAGAATCGGCGCTCGCCCTTGAGAATCGAGTTTTGTCATCCGCTTGCAACGAAAGCGACAGTCGACCGGATGGTAGTTGACAGGAATTGTAAATGGACGGACTTTCCACGAGATTAGTCGCTCGTTCATCGTGTATGCAAAACGGCCGATTTAACAACCGATCTCGATCATGATCGCCGCAATCCAATAAACGCGAGAATGCAATTCTTCTCAAATGTCCATCCATTCAGCATTCGTAATCGACACCGAAAATTATTTCCAGCCCATAAAAGAAAATTTAATACCAATATCGAAATCGAAACTTTTTTTAGGGTAATCGGTACAATGATTGGCTAATAAATTTATTAAAGATTCAAATGACCATATTAAGTTAATCGTTAAAAGTAAAAGGTTATTTATATTTAATGAATTTATCAATAATGCCAAAGAACACGATGTCTGGCCACGAGAACATAGTGATTAGCATAGGCCAATGATTGAATTATAGGCCTCTGAAATGTGGTGAAATGTAGTCATTGGCCACATTCTCATCATTTATGATTGAGAAAGTATTAGAATCGTGCAAAAACGTTTAATTTACGTAACATTTTCAGATTTTTATTCAAATCAATCGTCCACGTAGGACGATAATCTTTATGTAATGCTTGAAATATCCTATTTTTAAAAATATTCAGAATGTCGGACCCAACAATGAGGGTCACAAATTAAATGTTCTGTAGTTACATACTGAGAATGTTTGATCAATGTAAAAAAATCTGATGAATTATTGTAAACCGAATGGTGAACAGAAAAATTAAACATTTTGAAAAAAATCCATGATGGCGGCCAATTAAAGAGTCCAAAAATAGCTCGTTTTTGCTGTTTTCAAACAAATATTTTAAATCTTTGCTACACAAAAAGTTTGACTTTAGAAATCATCCTATGTTCCCAGAAGTCAAAAATTTGAAAAAGTTTAAAAATGGCGGCCAGTCGAATTTTTAAAATTGTTTCACTTTTATACTTTTTAACAAAATCGTCCATGGAATTCATTCTGAATTTTATTGTTTGACTAGCTTCTTTGCGTTTTCAAAATTCTGTTTAGAGTAATACAGCAAACCAAAAGTTTTATATCAACACAAAATTCTTGAAGATAAACTGGGTTTTCTGGTGAAGTTTAGGACGATTTCGTTGAAAAGTATGAAGGTAAAACAATTTGACTGGCTGCCATCTTGGATTTTTCAAAATTTTGGTCTTCGGAGATCAAAGGATGATTTCTGAAGTCAAACTTCTTTTTCTAGCAAAATTTTCAAATATTTAATTGAAAACTACAGAAATGAGCTATTTCTAGATTTTTTGATTGACCGCAATCTCAGATTCTTTTTTAAAGTCTGAACTTCTATATCTAGCACAGTTTAGAAATATTTAATTGAAAACTACAGAAATGAGCTATTTGTGGAATATTTAATTGGCCGCGATCTCTGATTTTTTCAAAATTATAAAGTTCTGGGTTCATAGGATGATTTCTAGAGTCAAACTTCTTTTTCTAGCAAAGTTTACAAATATTTATGTGAAAACTGCAAAAAAAAGCTATTTTTGGACTATTTAATTGGTTGCCATCTTGAATTTTTTCAAAAATTTTTATTTTCCTGACCACCATTCACATAACAATATTTTATTAATTGTTTTACCATCTTAAACATTCTAAGTTAATAACTATAAAAATGCAATTTCTTACCCTAATTATTGGGTCCACCATTCTTGGAAATTTTGAAAATTTCAAGTTTCTGAAAATTAGGACATTTAAAGCATTACATAGAAATTATCGCCCTATGTGAATGATTGATTCGAATGAAAACTGAAAAAGTCACGCAAATTGAACGTTTTTGCGGAATTTCCTCAAAATGTTAATCTTATGGGAAATTTCAAGTTCCTGGAGCGATGGGTAAATATTAACCGATTTAGATACAATTTGGACATTCAATTTTTGTGCATTCGCACCAGAATCGCGAGTAGGAGCAAACGATTTCCAAAAATTAAAATAAAGACCACCCTAATCTCCATGTTTTGAAACCCCCTGAAGCCAAAAAATAAGTTTTGGCGATGACCTCTGTCTGTAGATCTGTCTGTGCGTACATCCGTTCGGCCGTCCGTAAACACGATAACTCTCGAAAAAATGAACGGATCACATCGGACTTTGTCACACTTTATTAGGTCACGGTTCTAGTTTTATTCATCGAAACTGCTATGCAAAAATGGAAAATTTTAATTTTTAAACAAACATTACCTAAAACATTACCGTCAATCATTCTTTGACAGGGCTCGTCATTTTGGATTCATCGAATGGAAATGCTAATGGAATCGAAAATTCCAATTTTTAAACAAACAGCGTGAGATATGAGAAAAGTCCAAGGGAGGAACTGTAGCTTTTCAAAAGATCTAAAAAACTTTCCAAATACACAGTCTCGGGGCGAGGTATAATACGAGTATAGGACTCTGACTTTGCCAATACCCGGTAGCCCGAGTACTCGGGCGAGTACCCGAGGGCACGAGTATTACCCGGGTAGCCGGGTAAGTTTCAATTATCAAGAATATACTGGCACAAAAGGTAACATGATCACGAATGTTAGTTGACCCTTTATTTCGTTTCCGAAAAATCACAACGGAATTCCATTCATTGTTATTCAATTATCACTGAATCCCATTACATCTCTTTGAATTCTATTGCATCCCTTTGAATTATATCGCACCTCGGGCTTTGACTATGGGCAGAATGCCGCCTCAAGAGTCCAGTTGGATATGGAATTATTTTGTGATAAAGTGTTATATTTTCGGCGAAATATTTTCTTACGAAAACTCAACGTCATCATTTAACCACCACTTATTACACAAGCACAATTTGGGTCCCAAAGCGACAAATTCAAATCCAAAGTAAGTTGTAGCTTAAACTATCAGAAAATCTTCAAATACAAAGCTACCGTATTTCTTTTTTCTTAGGTCAAAGTAAGTCTTATTTTCTTCTGTGGACTGGACGTACAACTGAAAAAGGCCGTTATGGTTGGTTTTTATTTTTTCTTCGTTTTGCACTATTTTGAAATATTTTTTTTAAGTCTTGACATAGGTAATGTTTTTTTTTCATTCTCTTAAATTTCGTATAATATTACAGCTTCGCTAGCTCTGCAATTGAGGATGACAAAATACTGGCTTCTTTTGCAACAACATCGAGCCTAAATGGTCCACCAAGGAAACGGAAACGAAAAATTGTTGAGGAATACGAGTACTCCTCTGAACGTCGCGAAATAATTACTCGGGTAACAACTCAACTGGTAGTTTTAAATCAATTGCCCGTATCCATTATTTCAAGTCAAGGTTTCTGTAACTTTATGGGCATTGTCGAACCAGGTTATCAAATACTTTGCGAAAGAACTATCTGGAAAAATATTTATGAAACGTATAATCATGCGGTTCAAATTCTAAAAAGGGATATCTCTAAAATTCGCAGTGTGTCTTTAGATACGGGTGAATGGTCATCAAGAGCGCAATACCAATTTGCATCAGTCACAATTTATTATGTCGACGAAGACTGAGAAAGATAATTGAAGCTTAGAATTTGGTAGGAAAAGTAAGCTCAATCGTGCACGACAATACAGCTGTTGTCACATCTACGGCGAATTTACTTGATGAAGTTGAAAGTAATGAATCTTGTTCTGATCACACCCTAAAACTTTCTGTCAACAAAGGTCTTAATTCGAAAAAAAGAATTGAGAGAATATGTAAGTAGATCCGCAGAATAGTTACGTATTTTCACCACTCTAATGTTGCTACTTTTGCTCTAAGAAAAAAGCAGGAGCAATTAAAGTTGAGAATAAGGAAACTAATTCAGAACTGCCCTACTAGATGGAATTCAACCTTTGTTATGTTAATAAGATTTTTAGAAAATCGAATATCTGTAACTGCACTAATTTCCGATCGGCCGGTTGTACTGGTCTGCAAATTTTAACTTTCGGTCGTGCGTATGGGAAGTGACTACGTGTTTTCGATAGATTTTTTTGCGCTGAACACGAATCTGGTCTCAAAAGTAGTCCATCATGTAGAATTTTGTAGAGAATGGGAGTTGAAACCCCCAAAAAAGGTGTTTCGGCCACTTTTGGATAACCATGGGTACCAAACCCGAAGTCATAGAATCTTCCAAAATGCCTCAAATTGAACATTATCGGTTCCCCTTTCGACCTTAATAAACCAAAATTCGCTCGCTTCTAACCTTGAAGCCCTGTGTGCCTTTGAACGTAGTGGTTTCAATGGTTGCGCCGTATTTCTCAGTATTAGAGAACATGGAATTTATCTGTTTTCAGTTATAAATTTGATTCTGGTTCAAATCCAAAAATACTCCGAACAATCCATGATGGAATATATACGCACATTTCACCCTCAACAATCAACCCTTATGTCGATTAATGTACCCTTACTTTTTTTGTGATGATTACAATTTTTGAAGAGTTCCCAGTGAAAAACTGGGATAGAAGCAGTCTGTAGAGGCACCACCAAACAACTTCCGGGTGGATAGGTGTACCTTGTACCCTATAAAGACAACCCTTGAGTCGATTAGCTTACCTCATCTCAGTTTTTGAAGTCAATAAATAAAAAGAATGGTATCAGCTCACAATTCATATACATATC
>JAUMHM010000005.1:43902112-43917362 GCA_032362435.1 Melikaiella ostensackeni
ATCTAGGTAATCTACCCACAGTTAGGAGCCATCTACAAATTACGTAACACATTTTGGGGGGGGGGGGTGTAGCCTAGTGTCACACAATGGCGAAAAGCTACAGGAAAGTGTTGGAAAAAGCGTTACATGGGGGTGGGGGGTAAAATTGTCGGAAAATCGCGTTACGTAATTTATGGATGGCTCCTTAGACTACCTACAAATTAAAAAATCTTCAGTTTGGAAAAAAAAATTAATTTTTTTTTTTTTAATTTGTTTTATGTGATCTATTATATAGAAATAACTATTCATGAATTCAGATTTAACTAAGATTATATATTTTGTCAAATGACATCTTTGCTGGTTTTTGAAAGATATCGGTTTTAATTGACGCAAAGTATATGAAATTTGTAAAGAAGATTTTTCAATTGGCATTTAGATCTATAATTAAGAATAAAGAATTTCCAATTGAAACCTTCTAAAAATTGAACTTTTTGAAATTTTAGAGTTCAAAATTGAACTGTTTGAAATTTTAGCGTTCAAAATCTAACAATTTGAGACTACCTACGATCGTATAAAATTGAAATATCTTCAATTTGAAAAAAAATTTACTTTCAATTTGTTTTATATGATCTATGACACAGAAATCGCTATTCGTGAATTCAAATCTAACTAAGATTATATAATTTATCAAATGACATTCCGCTGCTTTTTTGAAACATATCGATTTTAATTGACCCAAAGTATATACAATTTGAAAAGAAGATTTTTCAACTGACATTTAGGGTCTATAATTTCTCATTCTTATAATTATCAAGCTTTTTAAATGCATAATACGAAACCTAACAAGTTTCGTCCTAGGCCGGCTCACTAGACTCTTAAGTAAAGCAATGTGAGCCAACCCTTTATAGGAAAACTCTTTGTAAAATATTTTATTATGTAATTTAATATATTCCAAATCTGTATTACGGAATTTTCCATAATACAAGCCCTAACCGAGTTGGAAATGAGTTAGTCTTACGGAAAATTCCGTAATACTTCGTAAAATTAAATTGTTTGAAATAGAACGATTTCAGAACACATTTTGAACTGAAAGCTTTTCAAAATTAAAATGATTCAAATTTTGTTCCTTGTGCACTGGAAAATTTAAATTTGAAACAGTTTTTAATGAGTTCTTTAAGACTGACGTATTTTCAAAAAGAATTATTAACGAATTATCTTTGTTAATGTATTTTGAATACTAGAATAAATATATATTTATTTAACATATATCTTATTATTCATCATTCACTTTTTTAATAAAAAATGTTAACTCCATCCAAAATCGAGGTTTCACACTGCCCGTTTTTCATTTAACATTGCTCTTTTGGTTAGCACTGCCCCTTAGAATAAGCTCTGCTTTAAGAATAAATCATTTTGAAAGTGGTAAGCCATAAACAAATACTAATTTTAAACTGAAAGGTATTCCAAAGTATTAAAATTGAAAGTGTTTCACATTTAACAACTTTGAATTAAATTTATAATAACATTCTTAATGCATGCAATATTTGACACGTTATCCGTCAAAAGTAATGCGTTCATATACCGCTACTTTTTTAATTACATTTTTAATAAATCATTTTAAATTCCCAAAAGCTTAAGACAATTTTTTCAGTTGAATGTTTCGAAAATTAACAATTATATTTCAATTTACGTAAAATAATAAAGAATTTTACCTTAATAATATCTGCAAGCTGTTCTAAACTTACACTATTATTGATTTTAAACCGCAAACTTTACATAGAATTTTTTTTCCTTTAATAAAATTAGTTTTTCAAAAATTATATCATAAAATCGAATTTTTTTACAATAAGAGTGGGTCCTGTTATGCAGAAACAAAAAATAAATATTGTACCTTGTCTTTTAACAGGAGTAATGCCCACATCACTTTTTTTCATTTCCGAGATAATGTCTCTAGCCGCCGTTTTCATAAAATGGAATTTTTTATTATTTAATTCTTTTATTTCTTTTTGAACGAATTCCTTTAGTGAAACCAAGATATCCCATGTGTAGATTGTAATATCCTATATACAAGTGCCAATTACCTATGGGATTTTAACGAATTTTTTGTATGAGGGAAAAAAGTATAGGGAATTTTTTTGAGTAGTTTTTTTCAACTGCAAATAAGCAGAATAAAAACTGAAACAATTTTTATTGTCCGAAATATCATTTTATGAGAATGACTGAAACAAATCATCTTTTTCTGTTCGCTTGTTTCGTTAGTGAGCATTTATCAATGGATTAAAAATCGATTTAGATATGAAAAATTTTGTTTAAATCACTTATTTAATTATTTTCTCGATTTGGCTATGTTTATTGATTTGCAAGTTTTATCTAAGCTTTGTTAACATCTTTTTCAAATATAAATAAAAGAAGTAAAAAAATGATCAAATTGAGATATATTCAAATAATGATAATTTTTAGCAAAAAAATTTTTTTCGGTTTTTTTAAAATCTAATATTCTCCTTAATCAAATAATCCTAAATAAAAAAATATCAATTCTAATGAAAGAAGAAGATATTCACAAATTTCAAAATATTTGGAGTATTTTTTTTCTTGTACTAAAGAACGTTGCCACAATATTAGATTTTTTTAGTACAAGATTTGTTTTTTTTTCATTCCACGCCCATTTTCGCGATTAAAAAAACATTTTAAGGCTTAAAGTGTTTCAAATTTTAAAATTCAAAATTACACAATTTGAGACTGCCTACAATCGCGTCAAATTTGTGAATCTCCAATTTGAAACCCTGAAAACTAAATGTTGAATTAAAAAATTGAAGAAGCAAAATCGATCTAATTTAAAAATATATATATGATGTATAAGATGTAAAAATTTTGACGCAAAGAAATCAAAATTAAACAGTTTGAAATTTTAACCATAATTCAAAAAAATTAAAAAGTGAACAATTTTAAACTTTCGCTTTACGCAATAGCCGTCTAGTCTTAACGAAATTTCGATACGAAGCGCCTGATTTTTGTCAGAATGATTAGGCCAAAAATATTCAAAAATTGGATCGTTTAATATCAAAAGATCTTAAATGAAATAAAAATATGGACAATCGCCAGCCGATAAATTAAAAAGTGTCGATTTATTATTTGTATCTACATTTTTTTATTCCAGTCAGTGCTGATGGTTTAGTATCGAGTAAAGCAAATATAAAATCTTGTAAGCTTATAATTTGAGATTTGACACATTTTCACGATTCTAATTAACATATTTTGAAATTTTGAATGTATAAAATTTGAATTTGTACATTTGAGCAATTTTAATAATTAACAAATTGAAATTGTACAATTTTTAATCTTTAAGTTTAAAATGGCCCAACTTTTCCACGATTCCAATCGAAAAATGGTTCAATTTTGAATGTGAACATAATAACTTCAATTGTTCAAATTAAAAAATTTTCAAACTGGTAGTCTAAAGGCCATAGACTGCGGTTTAATTTATTTTTTGATCTGAATAAATTCGACAATTCATTTTTCGTAAAATGGAGGAAGGTTAGGGGATGCGATATTTTTTTACGTGCCCTAATACCTATGCACCGATTCTAGAAGTTAAGTGTTCACTCGTTAGGATGAGATTATTTTTAATATAAAATCATTTACTAATATTATTATGTAAATCAAAATTGTATAATATTGTATTTCATTGAACCTGTAAACAGTTATTTTATAACGAAATCAATTTGATTTCAGATACGAGTACAAGTACAACGGACTGGTCGTACACGCCAGCCGCACCATCTTATCCAGCACCTCCAGGAAGTGGTGGTTCCTATTCACCAATTCCAGGTGGAGCATTTTCGTACCCTGGGGAGTCCCTTGCCCATCATCCTACCACAGAGCCAGTACCTTTACCCTCTGGTAAGTGGAAAATTAAGCGAACGGAACTTATTTTATTGTATCGTATCATTAAAGAGTGCTTTTTATTAAAATTAGTACCTATTTTTGTAATTTATTTCCTCATTTCAAAATCATATTTCTAAAATAGTAATAAGAAATTTATTAATATAACCAATGCGATTCGTTTTTGTCCCATAAATTACGGTAATAGAGAATTTACATGTGTCGTAAGTACCGAAAATATTTATTGCATCTTATAGAGGGCATTAAACTGAGTTTATTGTTACGAGAAATAAATCAATATTAGGTTTAAGTATTTTGTAATTTAATTTTTAAAGGTGGAAAAATCCTTCGATTGATATTTAGCATCAACATTTATATACATTTAAAAAGTCAAACATTTGAAGTGCATAATGGAAAAAGGTTATGCCTAAGCGGATTTGCAAAATCATCAACCACTTAAAATCTCAAATAATTTTCCATGTCTTTCGGAAGCTTGAGAGGAAATGTCTATTCAGAATCAATATCTATTCAAGATCGGAAAAAAAATTAGAGCTTTATTAACATGAAATATTATGATTGAAAGTCACCAAATTCAAAAATATAATAAATTATCTGCGCATGATTCACTTTCTTCTGCGCTCCGTATAACGGACGTCATCATAATGGCCACTCATGTAAATGTAGTATTCCGAATCGGCATTTTCAACCGATTTTAAATAGGCTATAAGTACTTAAAAATAAAAATAAGCGCTTTTACCAAATATTTAGATCATAAACTTTTAAATAAAGCGATAAGAAGATGCATGCACGTCATATATTGAATAAAATAAATTGGGTTCAAGTTCCAGGCGTCTAGTCTGACGAATGTTTATTTACAATTTTTTAGTTCGAAAAAAATAAAAAATAAAAGTTTTGACTTGCGGAATACAACCAAATTTGGAAAAAACCGACCGTGAAACTACACTTCCAAATCTAGACGTGAAATATTCGTTGCCTCCCACAAGACCAGAATTTTATTTATAATTTTTTTCTGACTCCTTTATTCGGTTTTGTAAAGAAATTAACTTTTTCCGAAGGAAATCTTTTCTTTTTAAAAGTATTTTCTAGACAAATTCGCTAGAATAAGCGTGGGGAATATTTTTTGAAATCTTGTTTTTTATTTTTAGTGCAATAGCAAAATAAAAGTTAAGAATTTATAAAATTAGACGTCTGAAACTGCAACACAATATAAAATAAATGTATTCAATATAGTAATGTTGATTTAATTATATGTGCATTGTATTCCTTAAATGATGAGATCAATGTCATTGAAACTTTTCAGTACTGAGAAAGTGAATCATGCATTTGTCCTAAGGAAGAGATTTCATTAATAATGTTAAAAAATAATGTGAAAATAAAAGAAAATAACTGCTGCATTCAAGAGTTCAAGAAATTTCAATAATTTTTAAATATCTTTGTTGATATATTAATGTACCATTATGTAGCTTTTTTATATATCATTATTTACTTTTTATAAACAGATATTTTAAATTCTAGAAAGTATCATATATTTATCTGAAGACATGGTAATGACAACTGGATAAGGAATAGTTCCTTTACATTCTGTTTTTAATGATACCAAGTAATTTAGGACACTGTTTATCGATACATACCGTAAAACGGAGTAAAATCGCTCATGTTGGGTGAAGTCACTCACCAATAAATTTGCATCAAATAAATTCCAAAATAAAGTTTGACAGCTATGCTAATCAAAACAATCAAAATTTTTTTATTTCTTTTCCGATGAAATTTAATGTTGAATGTTGAAATATAAATTTGGAGGTTTATTTTGAGGTTAAATTTTTTTAATTTAAAAAATCTACGAGGCATACAAGTTTGTGTATACCACAAGTAGTTTATCCTAAAAAATTTTAGTTCAATAAAGAATAATTCAGCTATCGCAAGCGTATTCAGGTTTTAAACACAGAAAAGCGCAAAAATTGTTTTATACCTTATATATTAATAAATTTTTATGATTCTTGCCTATTAGAATTTGTATTTAATATTATTACCAATATATCCTGAATGATAAAAATGAAGAATTGAATTCAAAAGACCACATAATTCCTCTAAAACTGACTAAAAATATCTACAATTCACGTTTTTCTTCATTTTAAACACCCTTAAAATCTACGAAAATGGTACTAAAAATCTAATGAAATCAAACATTTTTCGGCAAAATATAACCTTCAAATTGAAAGCAAAAAAATTAAAAAAGCTTCATTTTTCACTGAGCTATGACTGAAAATATGTACACATGTTTTTTAGAAAAATGAAAAATGAAAGATTTGTCAGCTTTTGTCTCTTTTTTTCTGTTTTTTTACTTCCCTGACAACCTTCTGCTATATTTTTATATATTTTACTTAATTAAAATATATAAAAATATAGTCCTGCTATTGCATAGTACGCATCTTTTTTGCAGAAAGTTGTCAGAGAAGTAAAAAACAGAAAGAAGAGACAAAAGCTAATAAATCTTTCATTTTTCATTCTTCTGAAAAACATGTGTACATATTTTCGGTCATAACTCAGTACTCTATTACTATCTAACACTATTTTCATGGATTTTAAGGGTGTTTAAAATGAAGAAAAATGTGAATTTTAGATATTTTTGATTAGTTTTAGTGGACTTATATAATCTTTTGAATTCAATTCTTCATTCTTATCATTCACGATATGTTGACAATAATAAAGATTACAAATTCTAGTAGGCAAGAGTCATCAACGTTTATAAATGTATCAGGTATAAAACAAATGTTGCGCTGTTCGCTTTTTAAAACTTGAATACGCTTGCGATAGTTGAATTTTTTTTATGGGACTCAAATTTTCAGGATAAACTACTTGTGGCATATGCATACGTTTAGGCCCCGTAGATTTTTAAAATTTAAGAAATTAATTTTTTCGACCCACGCTACCTTACATGAGTGACTTTATTCCGTTTTACGGGATTAGGGATACGTGAAAATAATTTCTCCTTTTACTCGAAAAAATGAATTTAAAAGATGACAACTGGATAAGGACCATTTGTTATTTCCTCCCTCATACTCCGAAACTTTTTTACAAATGTTTTTATCTCACTGAAGCATTGTAAATAATGACCAAAAACACCTATAATTTCGAATCAATTTTTTATCATGTAGTATAGAAATAATTTTATTTTTGGTCCTTATCTAGTCGTCACACTCATATTTTCATAAATTCTTAAATGCCAGTGCGAACAATTTTCGAAAATTTGGCATATCAAAGAATACATATATATTGCACATATTTAACAGGTCTGAGAAAGTCCTCATTATATTTTCATGATTTTGTACAAAAATATCCTGTAAAATTAAATTTTTATTCCTTATCCAGTTGTCATTCTCATGACTTCATTTCTTTTCATTTTGATATGTAGTAGTTTTTATTTTAAACACAGACACATTCAGTACACAAATTGACTTTTTTTGCAGTCCTTCCATCGGAGGGTCAGCCGGATGCCTATACTCCAAATTGTGTGTCCATGTACCCTGGCCATGGAGCATCAACGACCACGTTACCCCTAGTGCCGGGAAAACCCACCGAACCGGAAATCTTCTCCAGTGGAGGAACCGGAAGTGTCAGTCCTGGTTATCACTACGGCTCGTGGACTCCAGGTCCAGCAACTTCCGTCCCAGTAGCTTCTCACAACTACAATCCAAACTACCAAGGTTATTATAACAACCCAGGACAAAACTATATCAGCCAAGCACCAATGGTTTTATATCCTCAGCTCTATAGTACTGTCACCCAAACGCAAATTCACCTTCATCTTCCTGGCGACCTCACCGAGGACCAAGTCACAATCGCCAGTGAAAATCTCACCATCAGTAGCAACAGACTTGAAATTGGAGTTATGGGAGAAGAAAATGAACAGAGAAATGACGTTTGGAGACCTTACTAAAATTTTCAAAATGGGTCAAAAGATCCTCTCTTCATCCAAGCGCAGAAAGGCTGAAATATTTTAGAATGAGGATTCAAAATGAAGTCTCTTTAGAAAGGCTTCGAATTTCAAAGACTAAGGATCCCAAAATCCAGTAGCTAGAACTAATTTTCAATTTTCAGGGAACTTGAACTCTCACTCCCTTATTGTTTCTTTATAGAACTTTAGACTTTGAGGGAAAGTGTACGCGAGTGAAACAGTGATAAAATGATAAAATGATGAACCAATTATAAAAATTGTGGTCTGTGTGATATGAAAATATGTAAATTTTTTGGATGGGGAGGAAACTAAAAGTATCACCTCTTTGTTAGATCTCATTACTTGATTAATAAACGTGCGAAGTGTGATTTTTTCATTCAATTATGGGACACGTTTTCATGAGTGAAGAAGGAGGCTTTAAATGAAGGTTATAAACTGAGATGAGTCTTGTCAAGATTCGATTTTATGATCATCTCAATTCTTGGGAAAGAAATGATATATTGTTGTACATACGCAGATATTTTCCATGAAATAAAATCTTTGCCGAATTCGTTTCTAACGTCTTCGTTGCACAACCTGATTTCATTCTTGTTATTCTTTCCAAAATCCAAATCCTGGCAAAAACTGAAAGATGTATTTGAGTACAAAAGTACACAATGAAGAAAAACTAACTCAAATATTGCATAGTTTAGAAATCCAAATCAGATTTTTATAATTATTTGCTACGTAAATAAACCTTCAATATCTGAGCCATCTGAGGTTTTCTTGATTATTGCAGGGATGAAAATTCTACGTCGTTGAGGTATTTGAAAAACCAGAAATAAAGAAGAAACTTTAAAAAAAAACTTTTCTCTAAACTATTCTTGGGCACAAAATTCACTCGAGGGATTATGAAAAAAAATTGGCATTAAAGTTCCTTTTTTAATTTAGACGCAATTTTTATTTGCATTATTTATTACAGTTTTTGAAATTTAGGCATAGATCCATGAAGACATTTTCTTCTCAATTTTTTTCGAAAAAACTTTGCCATAACCCTGACGTCAGTTTCGGTATGGAATTGAACTCATTTGAATCTGTATGAATCTGTGTGAATCAAAATGAATCCCACTAAATCCGATATTTGTATCCACATAATTCCGTATCATTATGAACCAACTTTTCTTTCAGATAGAATCCGCAGGCAGAATAAAAAATTCCGAAGGATTTTGCTTCCAATCAGCCCATCATTCGAATTCAATCCAAATGATTACGCTGTTATCCCTAATAATTTCCACACTTTTCCGAATGATTCCGTTGTCAATCCACAGTTATTCCAAATGATTCCACATAATTGTGAACCAACTGCTCATTCTGCCTCAATATGTTCTCATTCTGAAGCCATTTCAAATTATTCCACTGTGGATACAAAACTTCATTCTGAATAATTCCACATCATTATGAGCAAAATTTTTATTACGACTGAATCCGTTTTCATTCCGAATGCATTCGGAATTCATTCCAAATGATTCCGCATTATTCTAAACAAAATTTTCGTTCTGTCTGAATCCGTTATTATTCCGGATGATTTTGCATTAATCTAAACAAAGTTTTTATTTCGTCTAAATCCGTTCTCTTTCCGAATGATTCCGGTTTCATTCGAAGTTCATTCCAAGTGGTGTCGCATTATTCTAAAAAAAGTCTTCATTTCGCCTGAATCTGTTCTCATTCCAAATTATTCTGCATTACTTCCGAATCAAGTTTTCCCTTACAAGTTTGTCCTTACTTAAAAAATAAATGTCTGATTTAATATGATATCGGGCAGTCTCACCCTGCTGATGTCACGGAATTGTTTGGGGCTAAAATATATTGTTTTCCAAAGTGAGTTATGAGACACGTATTTTTTGTTTTCAACTAGCAAACTTTTTCACGAACTTAGGGCTGCTTGAATATTCAGGTGAATTACGTAAGAAGTAACGAAAATTTTCTTTAAGATTTATTTGAGAATAAATTGACATAATTTAATTTTCTTTATGGAAGCTTGTAGTGCAATCTACACTTTTTCAAATCGCTGAAAGAAACTCAAAACAATGTGAGATTACAAAAATGGCGCACATTTTTCGAAAAAACTAAAAACTAAATTTTCTCAGAAGGGCCACCTTCGAACTTTTTCTTGATTTTTTTTTGATTCAGTGTAATATGAGGGAGAAATCCTGTGAGTTTCTTTCTGACTAAACTATTCCTTCGTATAGAAAAACTCATTTCTCTATTATATATTTATTTTATTTTATATTATTATATTATATATAGAACATACAGCCACAAAATTGATAAATATCAGATCATGTAGAAAAAATTAATATTCTACAATATAAAATAAATTGTTTTAAATATCAATTCTTTTTTTTAACATACCTAGTTTTATGTCTTAAAGAAACTCATATCATATATATTTATAAAGTATACAGTGTACGAATTTATAAATATCAGATCTTTTGGAATTTAAATAAGAAAAATGTCGAAATTATGATTTTTGTTGTTCTGTTTTGATTCATTTTACAGAAAAAAGAAGAGAAAACAGAAAGGCAAAACTAGTAAAGTAGCAAGTAAAATTAATCAAAACAGAACAGCAAAAATCATAATTTCAACATTTTTCGTATTTAAATTCAAAAAGTTCTGATATTTAACAATTCCGTAACTGTATGTTCTGTAAATATATGATTTCAGCTTCTCTAAGACATAAAACTATGAATATTTAAAAAAAGAATTGATATTTTGAAAAATGTATTTTACATTATAAAGAAATAAGATTTTCCATATGAATGAATAGTTTAGCGATAAAGAAACTCACAGGATATCTCCCTCATATTACACTGAATCTAAAAAAAACTCAAGAAAAAAATAGAAGGTGGCCTTTTTAAGAAAATTGACTTTTTTTTTCGAAAAATATACGCCATTTTCAGAATTTTCAAAATTTGTGAGTTTCATTTAGTGATTTTAAAAAGTGTAGATTGTACTATGAGCTTCCACAAAGAAAAGAAAATTATGTCAATCTGTGCCCAGGATACAAAATTTTAAAGAAAATTTTCGTTAATTTTTACATAATTCACCTAAATATTCAAGTAGCCGTACGATAGTGAATTTTTTTTTTAAACAGAAAATATGTATCTAATTAATAATATATTTTAGCCCCAAATAATTTCATGATATCAGCAGAGTTAGACTGCCTGATTTCATATGAAATCAGTCAACTACTGCGCAATAAAAATTAACATCGGAATTATTTTTTCGGTAAAGGTCGAATTGAATCGGAATTCATTTTTGAGTTGAAGTCAGGTTCATTCAGATTGGAAGAGTATAAATTATTGTCATGAAATTTTGATTCAATCGGATTAGATTTGAATTAATTGTTGTCAGAGCTCGGATTCATCGGATTGGAAGGGAATGAATTTTTGTCACAAAAGTCGGATTTACTTGAATTGTATCAGATTGGATTTTTCTTTTTAAGAGGTCGAATTTAAGCGGAACAAGTTTTCGTTATAAAATTCGGATTCAGTCGGTCTGAAAAAGGGCGAATATGTTTCAGTGGATGTCGGATTCACTATTGGATGGTAAGGGTTTCAATTTTGCTTATAATTCGGATTCGGTGTGCACTCAGTCCGGTCGAATTTCCAATGCAATTTGGAACTCAGTCGGGTACGCTTAGAACATGGGATTTTTTGAAATTGAGTTTAATTTGAAAGAAAAGTCAAAGCTACTTAAGTTACTTTATAAGTAGGATTTCTCAATACCAAAATTGTTCCATTGGATTTGAAATAAAATCCATCTAAAATAATTCAAATCGGTTGTCGGATTTAAAAACAGATTCCGATCGGATTCGATGATTCGACAACCGATTAACCCTCAAGCGCCCTATGGCGGATTGCTTGTCGAATATTCAATCCGATTGACTACACACTTCTAATTCATTCTGAATGGACCCGAATTAATTGTTTTCGAAGACGTAGGGTTCAGTTGGAATGATGTTGATACAAATATCGGATTTAAAAGTAGTCTGACTGATTAGATTTCACAGATTCAGACGGATTCAGATGGATGTTTTTTCATTCCGTTCGAATCCGAAAGTTGCACCAGGGAAAATACATTTTTGGGATCTGCTGTGTTTTTATAGTACTAAACCTTGCTTGAAATTTTCAGATACCGAAACAAGAATGTCATGATAATAACACTGCTAATTTGCAATTGTCACGCACGGCGGATTGAAGAAAATAGAAAAAAAAAACACTATTGATTTATAATAAAGAGGCGAATGAATGTAACAAACGAGACAGGAAGACATGGAGAAAACTGATAAATTGTCATGGCTGTATCTGGAAGCGTTGAGAGGGCATGGATAATCCTTTTTATGGGCGCAGCGAGCTCCATTTAATATTTAAAGGTTGCTGCGAGTGACGAAGCGATGGATAGTTGCGGTCTGGCCAGCCAGCCGGTACCATGGCTTGTCGTTCGTACGTCCCTTTATTAGCAATCTACTATTCTACCCCATGGTTCTGTTTAGTCTACCTGTAATATACTTCTACAATCCACCATTTCTCTTGGCTCTCACAGGTAATAACTATATTCTGTTCTACTGTGGAAAATTTACCCCTAAACCGAACTGACATTATGTAATTCGCGTTTTAGAAAAAATGATTGCACGGAACACTAAACCTTTAATAATGTCGTATGTGAAAATTTAGAGTGAATATTACTTTGAAACTAAAATCGTAAAACTCTTTGGAATCACTCACGTCAACAATTCCGCTGGGAATCGAACCCAGATCTTTCGATTTCCAGTCGACTGCTCTGACTAACAAGCTACGCAGGCGCTTGACGTTTCTTCCTTTCTCAGACGATATTTCAAAATTTTCTAAAATGCTTCGAAAATGAAGTTGAGATCCACTAATTCTTTATAGTTTATACTACTTTAATGTTTTCTATTCTTTTAAAATATAATTAAAAAATTGGTCAAACAACCACTGCAGGGTCCCCCTGGGAGCGACTGCCATCCAGGAAAATGACACTAGCTTCCAGTAGAAAACCGAGGTGAATTACACCTGTGGCCACTCATCAAAACCGTGAGATGGGTGATAATATGGTACGATGGAATCACAATGAAGGTCTGCGAAATCCTTGTGCTTCTTAAGGACTCGCAGCTACCCAAAAATGTCAGCTATCTGCATCCATCTCGCAAGTGCCTTGGCATGTTTCTGGCAGGCACCTCCGAGAGCACCGGTGACAAGGACAATAATTTTAACCGAATATTCTCGGGACACTCGGCGCAGCTCCCTTATAAGATCTTAATACCTCTCCCTCTTTTCCTTCTCCTTCACTGTGATGTTGCTGTCGGCTGGAGCCCAGAATTCGATCATGAACATAGTTCGTTTTTCTTTGTCAAGGAGTACAGTGTCAAGCCTCCAATGTTCAATAGCGACAATTGGCGAGAAGTTGTAGTTCCAGTAAATTGGACACGTCTCGTTCTCGACAATTGACTCTATCTCCTTGAAGCGTTAGAAAGGGCAGTGTCGCTAGCCAACACCGTAAGAGCGACAAATATAGTAGTAAAACACTTAGAGAGCCGCATTGTGTCTGTAGATGTAAGTCGATCCTGCGTGAGTGAGATACCCGAATAGTATGTGTCTAATGTGCTCAGAGTGTGCATGATACGCTTCGCACCTATCGCTGAGAACTTCTCTATGCATCTCACTATGTGTGGATGAACCTTCAAGCTTTCCAACAGACAAATATAGTAATAAATCTATGGGACGTTGAATCAAAAGATTTCTGGTAATTAATCAAGGCCTTTGACAGATTGTAGGTATAGTCTTCAGTGTCTTTGCAGGCGCTCCTGTCGATTATGAGGTTCTCCCGGCAGCCTACTACGCCTCTTTTCGATCCACGTTGTTCGTAAATCTTTCTCCATGCAGGTCCAATAGTCCCAACAATCCTGTCGTTTAGGATAGCTGTAAAGATCTTACTCGTACATACCGTGTTCAGACAAGTTACTGGCCTGTAGTTCCTTAGGTTGGACAAGTCGCCCTTCTTCGGTAGGAGTACAGTACGTCCTAATACCAACCATTGCGGAATGTGTGTCTCCGACTTTGAATATGAGGTGAGAATCCGGGCCTGATTTCGGTGTGTAGAAGTAAACTTCTTTCACCAGAATTTCTTGATACCATCTGGTATGGCAGCGGAGAAATTCTTCGTGCCCCTCATTACTTTCTCGACCTCTTCGGCAGAGATTGGTGAGCATTCCTCCTCGGAGTTTTTGAGGTTGTCGAACAGCTCCTTGAAACGGACGATGTTCTCAGTTTCTTCATTTAATGGGTATCGAACTTCGTAAATCCTCCTCCAAAAACTCTCGACCTCCACGGACTTGGGCGAATTTTCGACAGAAAGAGGGAGATTTCAGGACAAGAAGAAACATTAACATTCAGGTCCCTCCTAAGCCTGAAAATCTGGCTGCAATTGATGCCGCCCTTCGTGAGGAACTCTCGGAGGAGTCCGACCTCTGGACCATCACTTGTTCAGTTTATAATGCGGCGACAGCTTTGGCGGATTCGAATAGAAAAGTAAAGCCAACGATAGATCAAAAGACCAAAAGGCGCTTGCATCAACTAAACAAAAAGATTAGCTAGGCTAGACAGAACGCGTCCCGTAATCAGTGTGTGATTGACTACATAACATCTGGTAAGCCTTTCACGGTAAGGGTCTAAAAGTTCGCTCACAAACTGAAGATCCACCTTCACACATTGAACAAGTCAAAGCTGCTGACTATCAAACAGCACATTGTTGACAAAATACGGGTGTTATCTGAGGCCTACGTCCGAGGAGCAATGCCCACCAATCACTGTCGAAGAGGTGAAGAAAGGACTGACGAACACGAAGAAGATCTCGGCTACTGGACCAGTTGGTATCAAGAACTTCTGGTGGAATAAGTTTACTTATACACACAAAAATCTGGCCCGGATCTTCACCTCATATTCAAAGTTGGAGACGCTCATTCCACAGTGGCTGGTGTTGAAACGCACTGTACTTCTACCGAAGAAAAGCGACTTGTTCATCCCAAGGAACTACAGGCCAACTTGTATAAGATCTTTACAGCTATTTTGAACTACAGGATTGTTGAGACAATTAGACCTGTGTATAGTAGAGAGAGATTTACGAACAACGTGGATCGAGGAGTGGCATAGCAAGCTATCGGGAGAATAAGCTAATCGTCAGAAGCGTCTGCAAAGACGCTTAAGTCTACAATCGCAATCTTTCGATGGCCTGGATTGATTACCAGAAAGCTTTCGATTCAACCTCCCATAGACTTATCACCTGTCTGTTGGAAAACTTGAAGGCTTATCCACACATAGCGGGATGCATAAAGAGATCGATGCTCCTTTTGAAAAC
>JAUMHM010000005.1:43917462-43952476 GCA_032362435.1 Melikaiella ostensackeni
TTCAAGATATGAGGGGCGCCTGAGGTCAATCGAGACGTGTCCCCTCATGCAAACGACTTGATAATCCATAAGGATTCAGCATGGGCTTCCCTAATGGTTGCCCTTACGGTTGCCCTCGAGGGGCCCCGTAAGACCCTCGCGATTGCCACGACGCTAATTTTATAATTTTTAAAAGTACCTTCAATAATCGTCTCTTCACCACTTTTTGTGTATTATTAATGTATAAAAATTTTTTAATAAAAAAATACAAATATTAGCGCCTCGACCGGGACTTTAACTCATGACCTTATGCATTTTTTGCAGACAGATACTCCGCAGTCACACGCGCACTTCGAAATTTGTTGGAATTATCTTTCTTTTCAAAAATGGTACATTTGAATGATATATTGTTACTAACTGACACAAAAGCCCAATCATTACAACAAAGAAATCGTTTAAATTTTGTAAAATGAAGCATGAGGGCAACCATTAGGGCCCTCTGTGGTGGCTCTTGTGGAATGTCTGACATTTTAAAGTTCAACTTTCAAAAAAATGTCATCAAATTATTAAGAAAAATGCATGTTTTGTAAGTCTGAACTAATCAAACGTCAAAATATGTACATGGTGTGAACCAAATATTAACACTTTGGACTTGAAAATTTTAAGCGAGAAACCGTGAGGGCAAACGAGCAGGACTCCCCGCGGAGGCCCTCGTGGGTTTTCCCCTATGGATTGTCCACATGTGCCCCTGACGGGGACCGACATTAATAAGAGGGCTAAACGGGGCTTTTTCCACACGGGACGATACATTTTTCTATATTCTAAAATAATAGCGTTTCTACAATGTAATATTTTTATTATGCATAATTTAAAAAAAAACGATGGAAAAAAACGATAAAATATCTGGTTAAGTGTCGTGTATAATAAGATGAAATTAAATACGGCATAATATCAAATCGTGCCACTCGACATAGCAGACCTTCATTGAAATACTTACTTTCCAGTGGAGAGTAACAAAGTTACGACTTGTTGAAACCAAATACTTCAACGCAGTGCCCTCGCCTACGAGGGAACCACAGACTACAGTTAAGTGCCAAAGAGCATAAATAATCGTCGAATGCCGTACGAACATAATAGATCATAAATAATATACTGGTCTCGTCTTATAGACACTCAGAAAAGATACATACGAGGTTCAAATGTGCCCTTCAATTCTCTTCCTTGTCCCCTAAAAGTATCTAAAGTACCTTTAAAAAGTCAGAAATAAACAAAGGTTATTCTTACAAAAAAACAACCACCATTCAAAAAGCAAGAGAGCTTGCATATATTGTCATTTAATATGCGGCCATTCATCGCAAAAATACTGAATCGTGCAGTCGCTTTACAATATAATCCATCATCAGCTTACATTTCATATATATCTTATATTTTTATTGTTGCATTTTTTTCAAAATTCAAGGATAATTCTGTATATCTTGAAAATTTCAAAAATTTGAACAACAGAATTATATCATTTTTTTTGTTCAGGCTCAATCATTCATTCTTATTAGTTTCATTTCAAGTTTCGAATATTTGAAATTTTACAGAATTTTCCTTTCCACGTCTGATCTTACATTTATAGGTTATTCGTCAGAATACGACACGCATTAACATATTTATTGTATAACCCTTCTCGTAAGAAACATACTTATTACACATTCGACACTATTGTCAATTCCTCACTCATTTCCTAAGTAGACATTTTGTCCCTTTCGGCAAATAATCAAAGCATCAGATTTTGTATCATAACAATAATAAAAATACAAAATGTCTATCTAATAGAATTTCGCACTATAGAGTACCAATTACGATAAATGGACAGAAGGTATATTTTTATTTTAATACTCACAAAGTGAAGATTTGACAATAAAATTTTAGTTTAATAAAAAAAATCTTAACAATATTATATAAGCAAAGAACCTTAAATAAAATTTAGCTTGACTTAAATAAAAGTTACACTATGATGCCAACATTCAGTACAAGATAAGCCTATAAAATCTAATCCAGCTTTTAAACGTAAGTCTAATAAAATATTTATTTACATTGCTATATAATAAATTATGGTCGACTAAACTTTTATATTTGACGCAAATAAATTGTTTATAACAAATAACATTTATTTTGTCTCAAATAAAAGATCGCTTAACTGACAATACCACTGACAGTAACTAATGAGTTTTTATAATCTCTGTGCTCTCTCTGGTATAAAATAAAATTCGGAATATTGTATTTTGTAATTCATACAGAAAGTACGTAGCTTAATTCTTTATCGATTTTTTCTTTATTCTAAAATTTGCACCGGTTGGGTGCAATAACGGTGTTCTCGTATTTTTAGAAGATACTTGTTTTTCTTTTGTTTGTTCTTCATGAAGTTATGTACAAGACCAATGAAACATAAGTGACTTTTAAAAATGCAAGGACACTATTATTGCACCCAACGGCTCAATTAGGGAAATTGAAGTAAAATCTTAGGATTAATTGATCCTTATTTTTCCTTTGTTAGACCTTTTTTATCAGGAATATTTTATAGTTTCTTTTAGTTTGTTGTCAAGCCATAGAGAACTGCGATACGATGAAAGACAGCCGATAATCTCTGCTTCAAAGACGGATCAGTTGCGTGTCTCGTCAAGATCCTGACTCCGCCTACCAGGACCGGAAGTAACGGCGCCAATCGCTCATCCTGTGAACAATTTGTCCCTTTTCGAATTATCTGTAATCTGTAATCAGTGGGAGTTCCAGTTTTGACGAAAGTGCCTCGCCTTTCTGAAAGTCTGGAGTCAATATCAACAAATTGTGTTATCAACACCCTCAAACAGGAATCAATTTTTTCCAAGAACAAAAATCACAGAAAACAATTGAATTGTCGAATTCTGTTTCCTTTCCTATCTCTATCAACCTAATATCACAAATAAGCTTCTAAAACATTCTACTTTTTAACTTCAGTTTCAAAAGTTTTCCCAGCCATGCAAAATAGTATCAAAAATATTTTGACAGTAGAAAAATAATGGGTTACAGCGAACGAAGAACCTGTACAACATTAAACAATCTTTCTTACAAAGAGGATTGATACTAATGAAATAAACCATTGAAATAAAAATGCTGTAATTGATCGAAGCATTTGATTGGTTCTGATGAAACTGAAGGTTCGACATATTCAACTATATACCTTATAATAAAAAAAAGTCCAAGTGGCGGCACGCGCCAAGAAGAAATGGTTTCCTTCCTATTTTAATCTGCTATATCAAATCAAATCAAATACAACGATGAATAACAACCGCTTCCTCTTATCAATTTCCATTACTATATAGTCTTACCTTTTCGTCTCACCATACATATCCTTTCCATCTTTCCATCCACTGCCCATCCCTCTTCTCCTTCCCAAAACCCTACCCCTTCCCATCCTCACTTTCCATAGTGACTTCCCACCCTCTCCCATTCCTACGCCTAGTCACTCATCTCACCCCTTTCCCTTCTCTTCGGTCATTCCATCGTCAAACCCTTTTTTCTTTCCTTCACCCTTCCCCTTTGTCTTCTCCCTCCAATCATCATTTCTTTCACCTTTTTATTTCGCCTCTCCCCACTTCCTGCCATCCTAACCCTTCCTCAAACCCCATGCCTTCCCATCCTCACCTCCCTTACTGACTTCTCAATCCCCTTCCATTTCCATCAACCATTTCCATACCGCCTTCACACTCCTACATTTTCCTCCCTTCTCCTATTCCCATACAGCCTCCCACCCCCTCCCATATCTACACCCTTCCACTCGTCTTATCTCACCATAGTAACGGTTGCTAGATACTTCAATGAGTAAGAGGGGTGGGGAAGATATGGCGAAGGAAAAGGCGAAAAATGTCGTGAGAAGGATTGTGATAAGGGCAGGGCGAGGGAAGAAAAGAGAAAGGAGGAGAAAAAGAGTAGAAGTGTTACGAGGCGGGGCGGGAGGTTAATGAAAAGTAAGGGAAAGCGTGATTGGAAGGTAGAAGAAAGGCGAGAGAAAGAGAAAAGGAAATGGGTTTGATGAGTGAAAGGATGAGGGAAATGAAAGGGGTGAGATGAAATGAGTGAAAGGGCGTAGAAATAGGATGGGCTGAGGAGGCAGTATGGAAATAGGAGGAGAGAGGAAAGTGTGGGGATGTGAGGGCAGTATGGAAATGGTTGACGGAAATCGGAGGGGGTGAGAAGTCAGGGAAGTGAGGACGGGAAAGAGTAGGGTTTGAGGGAGGGTCAGGATGGCGGGAAGTGGTGAGAGACGAAATAAAAAGGTGAAGGAAATGATGATTGGAAGGAGAAGAGAAAGGAAAAAGGGTTTGACAATGGGCAGACCGAAGGGAAAGAGGTGAGATGAGTGACTAGGAGTAGGAATGGGGGGGAGGTGGAAGTCAGAATGGGAAGTTAGGATGGGAAGGGGTAGAGTTTTGGAAAGGAGAAGAGGGATGGGAAGTGGATGGAAAGATGAAAAGGATATGTATGGTGAGGCATAGCAACGGTTGCTAGGGGGTTTGTTAATATCAGCACATACAAGTTTTTTCTAGTTCGGAATATTTTTCCTCGACTGTTGTACAACTGATGAATAATAATACAAAATTTGAGCCCAAATACTTTAGATATTATGAGCAGCGGGGGGAGGGAGGGGGGGTCGTACGCCCGACCGAGCATATAAGGCAGAGCATAAAATATAAATATATCGTATAAATATCACCATATGCATGTACAGTAGGGTGCATTTGCACATAATCTAGAGTTTTGAGCATTTTATTCTCGTTTTCTTCCATAAATTATTATTGTTGGTCAAATGGAATATGTATCTATATTTCAAATTAATTTTTAATTGTTTAAACAAATTCCAATTGTTTATATAGTTATATTTTCTCAAAAAATCAGTTTTATCTAACAGAATCATAATCTTGCTTTACCTTTTAAGAAATTTGATAAGTTTTCTATTTGTTTTAACAAATGAAAATTGTTTAAACGAAAAAAAATTGGGATTTTTCTCTCTTTACTGCTACAAATATTATTTATTTTTTAATACAGTTAATATTGATTCATGGAAGTAACTACTGATTTTCGAAGTCATTATTATATTTCTGAATGTTTCTGTTTCAACAATTCAGAAATATAAACAGTGAAACGTATTGTTCTCGAAAATCAGTAGTTATCCCAACGAATTACTATTCACTGTATTAAATAATGAAAATTCTTGTATTTTCTAAAAAAAATGTTTAAACAAAAAGGATATTTTAAATAATAATACTACTATATAAAAATATGCAATATACAAAAAAGTAACACAGACTAACAATTGAAAAAAGAGAACGAACTTCTCTGGGATATTATAATGAAATACCTACTTTAAGTAAATTACGAGTAATTGTTTAAACAATTCATGGGTATAAAAAATGAAATTTATTATTTTCAAAAATCACTAGTTGTAATATTTTTAGCATTAGCGAGAGAAAAATCCCAAATTTATTGCGAAAAATTGTTTAAAAAACTTTAATTTGTTTAAACAAATGGAAAACGTATAAAATTTAGTGAAAGGCAAACCCGTATTATGAATCTGTGACAGAAAAACTGATTTTTTGAGAAAAAACAATTATTCAAACCATTTTAATTTGTTTAAACAATTAGAAATTACTTACAAATGTCGATACATACTTCTTTTAACCAGCAATAATAATTTATGGAAAAAAATGAGAATAAAATGCTCAAAACTGTACATTACGTACAGAATTGACATTTTTTTATTTAGGGGCACTTTTCGGGGCACCGCGGGGGTGTGTTAGATGTGTCAAAAGCATATTGTTGATGCATGGGATTCTTCGTGGGAAAGTCCTCCACAAATCCTATAACTTTCCCGCAACATTTTCCCAAACCCAAAGAAATGATTCCAAAAAACCCAAAAAAGTGATTTTTCCCTATGCATTTTACATGGGAAATTTAGGGTGCCGTGAGGCAGTACTAAAAATCAAAATTTCGAGAAAAAAATATGGAATTTTTTTTCCGTATTTGGAAACGAATGGGGGGAGGGTACGTTGCTCTCTACAAAAAAGTCATTTTGAGCCACCCTAATGTACAGTATCGTCTTGTGGGAAATCCTTAAAATATGCACTGATATAAGGGCTACAAAACCCAAAAAATTGACTAAATATTTATTATCAGTAAGATTAAAAATAAATCGAAAAATGAATGTTCAAATTCTAATACAAAACATTATATTTTAAAAAGCCAATATTTTCACTCACCGATAAAGCCAAGATCCAATCAAACGTGGCATTCAACGTCTCCGCCCATGCCTTTCGATGAGCTTCACTATCTTTATTAATAACAATCCTCTTCTGAAATTCGAATTCAAACACCTGACTGAAAATATACTGATTCGCAGCAAGCATTTTCTCTTCATCATCTTCCAGAAAAGGATTTGTCCTAAATCCTCTCTTGCTCCTCTTATAATCCTCCAAGAGAGCTTCGACATTATCAGGAGCTGTCATATCTAATTTCTCAATAATTTCTTCCTTCTTCATAAAATTATTATTCAAAGAAGACCCCCTCAGTTCAGAAGACCTTAGCTCCATCGCTGATCTGGATCGAAAAGAGATTCTGAAAGGAGATCCACAAGTTTTCTCACCAGAATCAGTAGGAACAAACTTCAAATTATTTCTTCGAGAAAGGAGACAAAGATCACTCTTCCTCCGTTCTAGATGATGTTTACTTGAATTCTCCAATTCCTCGATCTCTTCTAATTCTTCCCTTTCTTGATTATTCCATTTCCTCTTCTCTATTGTACTTTTAGGTCTCAATAACGTGCTATTAGAACGTTGATTCGCATTTAAAAGTTGTTGATCATCACTATATGAAATATTAAGAGGTTCGGGTGTAAAAAGATATTTTGAATCAATGCACCCCTCAGTGGAAGTACATCCTGATCTATCAGGATAAACAATCCTATCATTATTGGAACCTAATCTCGAAGCAGGTCTCGAATCATCAGTTTCAGGTTCAGATTCAGGTCCAGAATCTGTAGAATACTCAACAGCCAGATCTGACAATCTGAATGGTCTTTCATCCCTTTCTTTATCAATCTCAAGACCCAATTCTTCCAAGCCACTTTCGTCATCAAGATTTGGATTATAAGCCTCATCATCTTGTTCCTCATCATCTTCGATCGCAAATCCAGAATTTTCAGGTGTTCTCTCTTCCCTAAGATTCTCATCTGTAATTTCTGCATATTCATCAGGTTGAGCGACGAGCAGAAACACCTTCCTTTCAGAAAATCCATCAATCATAGTGTACCTTCCATCTTTATCAATGACAATTTCAGAATAGGTTTCACAGAGTTCATCAAATGCAGCTCGTAGATGTCTCAGATATTTTATTAGGTCTGAATACTTCTTGTCTTGGTCCTTGGAATCTTTTCCTACAAGGCTTTTGACTTTTTCTAGATCAACTCCAGTTCGTTCAACTTCTTGAAGAGATAATTCGAAGAGCGTCATAATCTTGATCATCCATGAGGCTCCAGCTTGGCGATAGAGGTTAGCAGGCTTCTCAAGTTTTGCAACCTTCTGGACTAGAAACTTGAGACTTGGTCGTGCATCGAACTTTAGAGCTGCTGAGTAGGAAAGATCTAAGACAGCGAGGAAAGTGTCTATGTGATGGGGCTTCAGGTGCGATAGGT
Source organism: Melikaiella ostensackeni (assembly GCA_032362435.1). NCBI lineage: Eukaryota > Metazoa > Arthropoda > Insecta > Hymenoptera > Cynipidae > Melikaiella > Melikaiella ostensackeni. Next base: position 43,925,153 of record JAUMHM010000005.1, read on the forward strand.
TTCCTGATGGTGGTAGCTTTGATGATGAGGTCGTCGGACTCAGGATCACGTGAGAAATACTGAAAAGAGCAAAGAATAAAACAATTCTCTAAAACATAGATGGTCCAAAAAAATGTCAATTTCGATATTTTTATTGTTGTGGTCCTTCCGCAATTCTTATTGGCCACAAAGTTTTGTGCTAAGTTCAAGAAATAAAGAATGATGTAGTTTCTTTTATTTTTCCTTCCTCATAGAGGAAGCTTTGGAGTCTCAACAATTTTAAGTATTTTTAAAATGATATATTTGAACGTTTCTCAGTTGATAAATCTCTAATACAATGTTCAAAGCAATTGTTCGGATTTGTGTGTATGTGTGTCGCCCTTTTTTGTTAACATGAAAACTTAAAGAAGGTTACAGATACATAAATGAAATTGGGTGGGCTTATTTGCACCACTAATATCTCAAATCTGACGCAAGAATTTTTCAAAATATTAAATTTTACATTTTTTATGCACTTTAAAATATTTTTTAAATGGGTTTCTTATAGACAAACTTTTTTCATTAACGTAATTTAAAGTTTATGTGAGAATATAAAAGATTCCTATTAAAAATTAAGGAAGATAGGGACATTTATAAAATTTAAAAAATCGGTTTTACAGTAAAATTTTTTTCATTCGCATAATACAAAGTTGAAGTGAGGATAAAAAAAGACTCCTTGATTCGAGATGAATTGATTGACCTCAATATGAATGCATTTTATTGAAGAGTAAGAAAGTTGTGGTCATTTATAATATTTTTAAATGTTGTTTTTTACAGTAAAAATGTTTTCAATAACCTAATTCAAAGTTGATGCAAGAATAGAAAAGACTCCTTGAGTTGAGATGAACTGATTGTTCTATTTGTACGTTTGTATTTTTATGGTGGGCGACCCGTAATATTTTTAAACATTTTCATTATTAATTCAAATTTTTTTAAATAATCGTTAATGCTTCCTGCATGAGGAAGCAAATATATTTTTTTTAGTTAATCATAATGAGGAAGCAAAGTTCTCATCAAATGAGCACCATACACTTATAAATACAAACAAACTGGAAGCACCCGAGATCAAATTCACAGCTAGTCTACTATTTTTTGATCAAATTCAAATAATGTCAAAATTTGAAACATAAGGAGGTAGCAGTGCGTACATTATGCGCATAATGTTCTAGTTTTTAAAAATTATATTGAAAAAAAATCATCAGCAATAATAAAGCACGTTAGATTAATTCTGTCCGTCCATTACCATTGAATTTTCTGCGTTTTCACTTGTTTTTTAATGCTTCTCTTTCACTTTTTTTTCTATCACTGTAACAGTTCAAAAATTGACTTTTAAATAATATTGTTCACTTATAATAATTTGACACAAGTCCAACTTTGACGCATAAAGAAAGATTCATATCCATAAATCAATGAAAAGTAATTACTCAAGTCTCATAAAAATGTTTCCATTTATTTCTCGATTTTTTTCCCCAGTTTACAAATATTTTTCCCAGTCATTGAAAAGATTGAAGCCTTTGAAAATAAATAATTAAAAATTTGAAGTATTTGAAACTGAATTGAAAAGTAAAGCATTCAAAGTGGAAGAATAATCATAAATTGAAAAGCTTTCAGAATTAGAATATGAAAACTTGATCAATTTTAGATGCAACCATATTCAACTAAGAAGCATTCTAATTTGAATCTTGGAATTACAAAGTTTTAAATAAAACCGTTGAAAATGTTCTCAATTTTTAAAGATTCAAAAATGCACAATAATTTGAAATAGAAAGCCTTAAAAATTTAAAAAAATTTCACTCGAAATCGCTAAAATTATAGTAATATCACAAGGAAACTTGTCAATTGCCAGCGTTAAAAATTTGAAAATTTGGTATTCTCTGAACGTAAATACATCTAAATTGTACAATTATTTCACTTGAAATTTAAAGCCCTAATATTTGAAGAATTATAAATAGAAAATGTTCTCAAAACGAATATTTTTTAAATGCAAATATTAAAAATTGCAGGACAATTTCATTTTTAAGTAATTTAAAATTATAAAATTGCATATTGAAACCCTTGATTAAAATATTATGTATTTTACAGTTTGAAGCATTCAAAATATTGAATAATTTTTTATCGAAATTGTTTGAAATTAAACAATTTTATATCAAAATATTCAAAATTTTTTAGGTTTGATTATAAATCCATCACAATTGTACAATATACAAATTGTTATAATTTTAAATTTTAGTCTGTTTATAATTGTAGAATATCAAATTTCAAGCCTTTGAAATCAGACAATCCATATAAATAAGAAACATTAAGCATTGTACACTCTCAAATTGGAAACCATAAAAATTAAACAATTTTAATTTTTAGATCTGCAAACTTGGAAAATTTCTGTATTAAAGATTTAAGGCTAAACATGATTAAATTTCAATTTTGATTAAAATGTGTGTCAAATTTATACATATCTTCAAAATTTAACAGTTTTAAATTAAGGGCAATCAAAATTTGAAGGATTTAAAATTTTAAGCATTTAAACCTGAAAATTATTAATGAATTCAAAAAAATATAAAAATTAGTCTATTTAAACTCAAACGTTAACTGCAAGAATTTTTTATTTCAACAAAATTTCAATAAATATGAATATGTTTATGAATATGAATATGAATTTGAAGTTCGTGACATTGTACAATATGAAAACAAGTTGAAATTCGAAGATTTAAAAACATTCAAATTAAAATGTGTCAAATTTATGTTTTCAAAATTCAACAGTTTTAAATTTGTGACACTCAAAATTCGACAGATGCAACAAAAAGCTTTAAAAATCGTATAAATTTGCGGTATACTAAAAAAAACGTAGGAATGAAGCAGTCAAATCTAATAATTTAATACTGATAAATATTTTGAAATTTAACTATTTCACTGTCTTACAGTTTCAAACTGGAAGCCTGAAAAATTGAACAATGCCAATGGAGTGTATTTATCAGCTGATAAGTTGCTTCCACTTTAGAACTATTAATACTAACAATAAAAACAGATTGACGCCATAAATATGTAAATCAAAACTTAATTGTTTTTAAATTGAAAAGCTTAAATTTGTGCAATTTCTAGTGACGTGCAAAATAACTTCGGGTCGAGTCGATTCAGGTTGATATCGGGCCGGGTCAGGTCGGGTTTCGGGTTTATTAATCATTCAGGTTCAGACTAGTAGATTAAAAACTGTCATTCCGTCGACAAAAAACAATAATGAGCAATCTTGGTCAACTTTTTTTACCTTGGTACCAGAGGGCCAGAGCCTTGAAGAAGGACACTTGCAATGCAGTGAAGAAGCATCTGGTGTACCACAAGACCAACAACAAGCGCTCTTAAGTGCACTCTTACTATATACAAATCCGGGTTAAGAGTAGTTTCAATTGATGGTGGGTATAAAAGGAAGACATAGGATCTGCCATCTGAAGACCTCGAAGTGTCGTCTGCTCGTTGCTCCTCTAGGAGGAATACCTAGGACACAATATTTTAAAAAAATAATGTCACCAAGGGCTTAACATACATTTTAGGAAAGCAGAAGTCATGTGGTTTTCCAATCTAGTCAATTAAAATTAATGAAGACCTTCCAGTAATAAGTTACCGTTTCATCACAAAAATATATGATAATTTTACTATAATAAATGTAATTTTATATTTAAATCTATATTAATAATTAAATGCAACTTTTATAATATATTCAACAGACGAGATTTGAAAACACTTTGACATTTCAAAAATGCTGGTTAGTATAGAAAAGAATCTCAATCTGGTTTCTAATACTACTCGTATTGTTAGTGTTGGTATATGTAAAAGAGGGCAAACACAGGAGTATCATCGGTGATGACTAATGTTAGGAAATGTGAATTTAAAAACTGCTTTTCTGAAAATGTGTGCGCACTACTAAAGCTGCATATCTTCTATGAAAGGTGTCATAATAATGTACATTATAGAGTAAAACTTATTGCACGTATTTGAGAGTGAGATATTCTAAATTCTAGCCATGGTCTCAAGCCATGGATTTTAATGGTGATTCGCAAGACCGTGCCACTCAAACGCAATGATTTCTATCTCTCGACGGGGTCCTCCTTTTTTACGATTCAAAAGACTGATGCTAATGAATAATAATTACTTTTTATCGGAATCCACGTCAATGCGAATCAGGTAATTTTCTTGGAATATCACGAATACCTTGAAATTTTACAGAAATAGCACTCGATATTAATTTGGAAGATGGAAATTTTGGTCCTTAATATTAATCACGCTTTTTAAAAGTGGAATATTTTTCAGGAAGAAAAAAATTGTTTTTTTCAAAAGAAACCATTTTCTTAATTTTTTGGAATGTTTTCAAATTTTGCACTTACTCGCTTTGGACACTGAGATAATTTGGAAGGTTTAAAAAATTGTAGGGCCTTTTTTGGGCAATGGTAATTTATCATATTAATTTACTGAATTTAAATTATTTTGAAAGCACTTTCGTATTAAAATAAACATAGGATGAAAGAATTCGAAAAATCTATTAGAAAATTTTCAACCTTTTATGAGTTTTTGACAAAAACTTGAAAATTATTGACTTTAGTATTAAATTTTCAAAAACCTGTTAAAAATATATAAAAATGGATTAATGGATTGATTTACACAGACAAAAAAGTTAGATAACGTACTTTCAAACCATTTTTAAAATCTGTAGTTCGGTCCTTTTGTATGACAGAACTATTTCTTTATGCTTTATAATTTACCATTTTTTTAAAAATCTCACTATAAATGTCACAACTCCAGAAAAAGTGTTTCAGAAATTTTTTACTTTTACAATTAAAACATTCTATTAATTTCATTAGTAAAGAGTACAAATTTATTGTATTGAATTTTAATCAGTGTTAACAAAATTAGAAAAAAATTCTAGTTGCCAATTGCCATATAACTTAATCTCTACAATCAGAAAAAAATGTTTTCTCGTGAAAATAAAATAAATAAGTTTTCTCAAGAAAATATTTAAAAGATCGAGAATCTAAAAAAAACAGAAGGACCCATTCGATGAGATCCTACAGCTGGACCTCGAGTGCCTTCTACCAGCGAGTGCATTAAAGTGATTCAAGGTGATTAAAACTGATTAATTGAAAAAGTATCGGTAGGCCTTTTCCACCGAATATCTCCTCAAATATTTCTCTTCCGGAAATTTCCACTAAACTCAAAAGCCAATGTCTAAAGCGAAGGTTCAATTTTTTTAAAGCACAAAACTTATTCAATTTGGATAAAGCTTAAAACTCATTAACTACAGTCAGGGTTCGAATTGAATTAAACTGAAAACTCAATTTCTAAAATAGGGTCTTGGCCTACCGACATTTGGTATCGAAGACTGACGTTGACGACATTGGACTCTGAGGACTACGTATCACGTTTTGAAACGGGGTCAAAACCGAGGAGGGGGGAGTGAAAATTTAAAATCCATGACGAGAGTTACCGTGGACGGCTAGAGCCAATGGGGGCCCGTGTTCGACGTAGTGTTAGTGTAATCGGGGGGTGTGGTGTGCTGCCTACAACCGACGGGGTAGGAAGTAGTGTGCTGGTCAATCAGTGTCGTCTCAATGGTCATCGAATCCTGGAAAGGTGTCGTAAGCAGTGACGCCGCATTCTGTCTCTTGATGGCAGTCAATACCTCTCGCAGCTGGCTTACCTGGGAGCAAGTCAGGTCAGGAGGGAAGCATATTTGCCTATTCCACGATTTTTATTCCATTCTCAAAAATTAGGCACTTTCTTACAAATTCAATTGACTTTAAAATCTGAAACTTTCAAATTCAAATCTTATTGAAATTGGATATTTATACCCCAATGACAGCTAAGGATTCAAGGTCAATGCAAAGTTGATGCATGGTTGCTGTAAGATGTTGCAAGTTACTGCAAATTTGCTAAAGAGTCATTACAACGATCTTGCAAGTTCTCTGCGAAGTTAATGCAAATTCACTGCAAGGTTGATACAACACTAAGGAGACTGGATTCGAAAACTTTCATATCTGAATGCTTGCATCTCACAAGGGAGTGCGCGTAATGGGGGACACGGATTTTAATAATCTTTTGTGGGCGAAGAGGATCTAATGTGAAATGAAAAAGGCTCAAACCGTTTGCTTAGATAGAAAGCAGATTACGAGAAAAAAGGATTGAAAGAAATCCGCGCTCAATAACTATCGGTCGAATTGTAGAATGCCCGAGCAATTGCGATAGAGCAATGGTTTAGGTTCTAGGATAGAGAGTCTACAGTCATGCGTTCGCGTCCTCGTACTTTTTTCAACATTTTTTTTCTAATTCTTTTTTTTTCAATAAATTAACCGTACATATGCATTAATGTTATAAAAATAATAATAAATAGGAAACGAAATATTTTTTAAATTGAAAAATTATTATTTCTTACACGAAAATTCCTTTATCAATAAGTTGATGTCCGTAATATATAATACATTATTTTAACCAATAAACATTATTATTCTGCAATTTTCGACGTTTTTTACCAGCGAAAAATTGATTTAAAAAAAAATTATATGCATAAAATAAAATTGAAAATATCTTCAAAATTCAAAATATTTCATTACAAATTTATTTCAACAATTACAAACGCGTCAATTAATTTTTCGCTGGTATTTAAAAAATATTTTGTTTCCTATTTATTATTACTTTTATAACATTTATGTATATTTACCGTTGAATTATTCTTCAAAAAATGTTTGAAAAAGGTACAAGGACGCGAACGCAGGACGGCAGACTTTCTAGCCTAGAACCTAGTCCTAGACCATTGCTTTATCGCAATTGCTCGAGCACTTCACATTTCGACCGGTAATCATTCAGCGCGGATTTCTTCCAACCCTTTTTTTCGTAAACCACTTTCTATCTAAACAAACAGTTTAAGCTTTTTCCATTTCATATTAGGCCCTTTTCGCCCACAAAAAGTTACTAAAATCCATGTCCCCCGTTACGCGCGCTCCCCGTTAGAATGCTTTCTACCAAGCTTAAATTACAGTACTGTGCCCCTTGTAATAATTCTATGTTAATTAATGTTTAATATTGAATATAGGTTTATCAGCTAGCAGAATAGAGCAAAAATATGCTTCCCGCTTGAAATTAATCGAAGAAAAGCCTAGCTTAAAGTAAAGAATACGTATGTTTGTTAAAAGCAAGGATCTTAACTTAGAAGTACCCGTTAGCAGAATCTCAGGCGCTGTTTAATTAGTTCTGGCGTAGATTAATTACTGCGCATTTTTCAATGGAATGTTACTATGACCTTAACAAGTAAATGATTACAAACCTGGGAAGCCAGTTGTCGCAAACGCTCCGATTCCTCGGCCGAGGCGTCTCGACGCGCGGCTACCTTCACTTGAGCAACATCTCCGTAGAAGGATTCTGAACGTGGTGAGAAAGCCATGGTCAGCTGATGCAACTCCTGCAGAGAGTTTGAACAAGCTCTATAGCATGCGACGCCACAAACCTCCCACTGCTCCGAAGTCAAATTTGGACCACTGCTCACCAGAACGTGTCTGTCAATTTAAAATACACTGAATTAGTATCATAAAAATGGGTTTTTTAAACAAATAATGTCTCAATTGAATAAAAACTGTTTAATAATGCAAGCAAAGTAACAGAAGTATAATCATACAAATTTTTTTCAGTCTTCAGGGTTTCTTAGGCTAGGGTCGAAACCCTTATACTTTCGGGCGTGTCGAAAAAAATAAGTTGTCCTTTCATACTTCTAATAGGAATGAAAACATTCGATTGGGATTCAAAAACAACCCCATTAAGTTTTATTGAAAGAAAAATTCTTCTGTTTCCGCATCGTTGATATAGTCGAAAAGCACTAAACGCAACTCACTTCTTATTTGAAGACCAAACAATTTTTTTATGAGATCTAAGTTACGAAAAAAAATAGTTTGAAGTGAATTTATACCTGTATAGCGATATAGTGGTTCGGAACCCACCTTGAGCTGAAGGCCCTCCTCACCACCGAGTGAGTGTATGGTGGGATGTGTAGAGGAATAGGAGAGAGAAACAACGAAAATATAAACCCTCAGGGGATACATTTGAACTTTCTATTCCAACAATCTTGAAATTTAAAACAATCGTAAAAATTCGACTTTTTCGCTATTATCTTAGAGTGACATCAATTTTCTCCACTATTTGACCATGCAATGTATGATATATGTTATCTGGAATATATTTTAAATATATTGCAACAAGTGAAAATGTTTTCAAGTATACGTAAATTTGTGCCTGTATAGTGAGGAATTTATTTTTTTAAACAAATTTTTGCCTAGGCGTCCTTCAAATTTAATAAGTAATTAATTTTTTTAATTTTTAAAGCTTGTTTAGGCAGGGTAAAAAATATTTCAATGGACTTATTTCTATATTGGTATGAATGTACTTGCCCCGAACTATTTTTTCTGGTAACCTAGAACTCATAAAAAACTTTTTGGACTTCAAACGAGAAGAAATGTGTCGCTTTTAGTGCTTTTTGACGACATCAACGATGCGACGGCAGAAGAAGTTTTTCTTTAATGGAACTTTAGGGGAGTGTTTTTGACTCTAAAAAGAAAGTTTTCATCCCTATGGGAACTACAAATGAAGAATTCTTTTTTTTCGATACGCCCTATTATACAGTCAATTGAGTGTCCGGTCAACCGTCCGTCGTATTTGGGCCTCATGATTTTAGGACTTATATTTAGGCCTTATGAATTGGGACTTATGTTTTTGGGCCTTAAGATTTGATTAGGTCTCGCAGTTTTTTAGGACTTTTCAGTACTTTATTTTTTAGACATATGATTCTTGGCCTTACGTTTTTGGACTTGCGGTTTGGAATTTAGTGTTTGGGCTTAATACTTGACATTTAGGGTCGAGATTTGGTAGTAAAGAAAAAACTTTTAGAAATTTGTTTTATTATTGGCTTTATTATCAATCTATTAAAATCATTAAGTTTTTCAAGTTAAATCAAAATATAAAATTTAAATATTTTAAATAATATATGTATTTAAATAGTCTACAAGGCCCTTTTTGGTAGCCATATGTCACCTACTTTGACTAATTTTAGAATAATCTGATTCACAGTTATTTTATTTTTATAAGTGAAAAATAATAATTTTATACTAAGAAAACTTAGGAAGCTTTTTTAAATAAAAATAGATAAGCAGAACAACTTTTTTTATTAAAAGTCTAGTTTCATCAAATCAAAAACCGCAAAGACATTGAAAAGATGAATCCAAGTAATTTTTTTGTTTTTCTAGGAGTCTCATTGCATTCATAGACCTGATGAAGCTTTAATCGAAGACTCTAGGATTTCAAGCAAAATCTTATTCCTCATTCACTGGTCGTTAGGCGTTCTCCACGAACCTGCTCTGTTTTTAAGGATAGTAGATATACGGCTATAGAACGATACGCCGTCACCAAGGGATAGAATTACCAGTGGATGCGTGCCGTGCATTAATATGGAGAAAATGCGACGACAGAAATCAAGGTGCGCGGGTATGAGTTCGTCGGGGTGTCAAATATCGGTGGCTACTTTATCCCATCCGACAGCCTGTCAAGCTTCATTATCACCTTACAACGCACGCACAACCAGCTTGTTCGAACGATACAACTCGCGGATTCCTCATATTCTAATTTCATGAAAAGACGAGTAGATTTCACTACCCGTAAGAATTACAGGTGAGCTTACAGGCAAGAATTCTTGCCCTGTTTGAACTCTATAAAATTATATTCTTCTCTAATATAGGTATTCTGTCGTTTTCAAAATTTAAAAAAAAAATTTAATTTTCTTCATTGTTTTGAAAATGTTTGAAAGCAGCACTAGACAGATTATTAGGAAAGAGCATCATTTTATAGATTTAAAACAGGAAAACAATTCTGGCTTGTAATTATTTCTCGTATTTCGCATAGCTTTCGAGAAAAATGCAATTTTTCAATTTTAAAAATGAAAAAAATGACTTTTCTCAAAAATTATATAAGAATTTTTTCTTTCTGGGTTTAAAATAACCGATAGGTGGGGACCCGAGGTATTGCTAAGATCCTGTGGGATAAAGGGGTCCCAAAGGAGAGGGGGCCCTGTGGGATAAATTAGCGCCCGAGAGTTAGATTGGGTCCTATCGGTTTGTTTGGGTACCGTCGGATGGGGGTTGGGTACCTTGAGATAGCTGTAATCCCGAGGGATAGGGGAACCCGAAGGATAGGAGGGTCCCGTTGGATAGATTCGGTTCTGTGGGTTAGATTGGGTCCCGAAAGATAGGGCCCTGAGGGATAGGTGGGGTCTCGAGGATTAGGGTGATCCCGAAGGGAAAGTAGGATCCCGTGGGATAGCTGCGCTCCTATGGATTAGATTGGTCCCCGAGGGATAGGTTAGGTCCCTTGGGTTAGCTGGGTCCTGAGGGCTCATACCCACATACTCTACACAAATTTTCATTTTTATTCATCTAATACCTATATGCTTTTACCCCCTCTCCCCCTAGGTATTCCGGTTCTCCCTCGCCCTCAACCATCCTGTTGTACCTTGACACGGATATTTTTTCAATTTTTCCCATCTTACCTCTCCTTGCCTGGCCTTCATCTCTTCCTCTATTGTCTGCCATTCTCTACCCCTCTCTTGCATATCACATTCAACCCTCATTTCGTATCTCTCTTCCTCCCATTCGAATGTTCCATATTACCCCTCCTCTCTTTATTCATAATCTCCCGCGCACACACCCCCTCCCCCTTCTTAGTTTTTCTTCAAAATTCCATGATATTTTCAGTTGCCTGACCACCATTTTCTCTCGACCTGTTTCTTCCCTCTGCATATAACCTGGGCAGCTCCAACTCACCCCCATGATCCATCTTAAAAATCTCTCATGCAAATTTTCCACTCTTTTATGCTCTTTCCACTCCCAAATTTCCACTCCAGAACTTAGCACTGACCACACTAACACGTCGTCTCCAGTCGTCTTTGAACCTTCTCTTCCTTATAACCCACACTTGCCCCATTACTTTGCTCGCACATTCAATCTCTTTCTCACTTGCAGCTCTTTTCCTCCTCCTGTTTCAAACCAAAATCCTAGGTCGCAGAACTCCTCCACCAACTCTACCACCTCGCTATTTATTTTCCATTCATACTCTACTCTACGCTTTCTTTTTCTGAAACACATCATCTTAGTCTTAGTCACATTCACCGTTAAATCTTTTTCTCTCGCATACTCCTCGAAGGCTTTCATCATCAGACTCTTCCCTCTTTTATCATTCGCTACTAGAAATACATCGTCTGCGTATGCTAATAAATAAGGTTTGCCTGTTCCCAATATTGTCCCTCCTTTTCCCTTCCTCACCATCCTCTCCAAAAGTCTGCTAATAGAATACTAAACAGAAAGAGGCTCAACGGGCGCCCTTGCCCAAGTCCCCTTCCCGTTCAGCATTCTTCTCCTTTCTTTTCTCCTATCTTCACCCTTATCTTAGTCTCCACAAATATATCTTTTCTCCTCTCTATCAACCATTTATCAACTCCTCTCTCTTTCATGGAATTCCATAGCATCCTCCTATTCACGGAGTCAAAGGCTGCTTTAAAATTCACAAACAATGCAACTTATTTTCTTTCTTCCGCCCCAAGTTTCTATTGACTAGAAAATTGAGCACGTAAATGCTGTCTGTGGTCCCCATCCCTTTCTTAATCAACGGCACTACCAGCCCTGTCTTCCATTAATCTGTCCACCCTTCGCCTCTCCAAACCTTATTTCAAATCCTTCACATCTCTTTTTTCAGCCCTTCTCCACCATATTTCAGTGTTTATTTTCCAAGCCATCCTCACCTGTTGCCTTGTTTCTTCTCAGCTTTACGATTGAATCATTCACCTCTTCCCTACTAATCTCGTCTTCGCTGTCCTCGTCCCCCTCTACAATCCTTCTTCCTTCACCCTTTATCCTATTTCCCACGCCCCCTAACAGCTTCTTGAAATACTTCGTCCACTCTTGCATCCCGATTTCCTCATTTATAGCATTCCTTCCTCCTCTTTCCCAATTTATCACTTCCCGTTCCCTCGCCCCCTTTACGGCTTGCTCAACCTCATCTATGTACCTTTTCTTCTCCCTCTGTCTTTTTTCACTTAACATCCTTTCGTGATCTCTGTTTGTTCTGTTAAGTTCCCCTTTCTCCATTTCCCCTTTTCTCAATTTCCTTCCACTCTCCTTTACCCTGTCTTTACTTTCCCTACATTCATCTTCCAACCAACCTCTCCTACCCCCTCTCTATTTCCATTCAATCTCACCTCCTTCCTTACCTAATCAATCACTCCTTTACGTTTCTCCAGCAGCGTGTCTACTCCTTCCCCTCCCGCACTCCCTACCTCCTCGTTTTCCATTTTTTTTTAATTCTCTTAACCTCTATTTCCCCAGCTGCCCATTTTCAATTTCCTTTCCCCTTCTCCTTCCTCCCTCCCCTTCCGCATTTTGGGCCTCCACATCTCAATGCCGCTATCACCGGAAAGTGCTCGGAGCCTATCTCATTTTTTTAAATCGAATTATTGGAAAGAGGAATATTAGGATAAAATTTGATTTAAATTGATAGGAAAAGATAAAGTTATTTTTAAGGCGAATTGGATACAAAGGGATGGAAAATAGTGCAATCTTGGAAAGAGGAGCAGAATAAAAAAATGATAAAATAGGATAGAAAAGATAGAATGAGATAGAAAAGGATGGAAAGGGATGGTACTGTTAGAAAGAGAATTTGAATAAACACTGATAAAATTAAATTGTTTCTTTTGGAAAGAACAGGAGGTGGAGAGTAAGATAAAAAGTGATCAAAAAGAATATAAATGGATGCTGTTATTATTGGCAACAGAAATAAGATAATAGCAATACAAAAGATTTTTCGTGAGAAAAATAGAGCATAGAGAGTAATAAAGTCTGATAAAAAAGGACAATAAAGGGGAATAGAATAAAAAGTGGTAGAAATGTATTAAAAAATAGGATAGAATTATTCGAAAAAGAAATATGATAAAAAGAGATAGAAAATTATATAATTATTGTAAAGATAAATATGCTAACAAGGGATAGAAAATGATGAAAAATAATACAATTGTTGCAAAGTAAAATGTAATAAAAGAAGCTGGAGAATCAAAAGAATGCTTGAAACAGAAATAAGACATAACGTGATAAATATGAATATAAAAAGATAGAAAAGGATAGAAATAGGTAGAATTTTTTTAAAGAGAAGTAGAATAAACAGTAATAAACTTGCATAGAAGTTTACAGAATTTGAATCATGAATACGATAATGTTCATTTTTATACAAGTAATTAACGTATGTCTTCTATGGCTTTATCTCGAAAACATCAACATTTTTAACAAACCTGATGCAGGCACAGCCAAGTCGAGCTATGCTTTCTGTTGGTTGAACAACACATTCCGCCATAACCAATAAAAGTTGCTTCAACATCAGTGTCGTCGCCGGAAGAAATGCATCATTTCTAACCACATCAGGTCCTAAAATTCAAATATATAAAACCCATTAAATCGCATTCGAAATCCATTTTTAATGAATGTCTTCTTATTAGGCCTTTGAAACCAGTTTTTTCTCAATTCTTTAAAGAAAAAAATACTACTTACCCTGCAAGTGAATAATGAAATCAACAACTAGATCAGTCGTGAGACCGCAGCACTGCTTGAAGTTAGGTGCAAAATTATCCCATCCCCTAACAATCTTCGAAGTCTTCCTCAACCAATTTTGCACCATCGGTAGAAGAAGATGATTCACACAATACAATCCAAAAGCTGGTCCAGGAACATTCAAAGTGTCTCTTAGAAGATGAAAGAATGTCTCCAGTACATGTGGTTGATATCTTCTAGGACATATCATAGTAGCACTTGCTAGGCCTTCAATAAGTAAATACCAAACCCTCAAAATTCCACTAGGTCTATCCATACTTTGCAGAGTCATAGTCTGACTAGGATCTACTTTCGTCAAAACTTCATAGGACATTTCTGGAATAATCTCGTGTATTGAATCAGTTTTCCGATCAAACCTAGTGACCTCATGATTAGGTATATGGGGATCTACATATTGAGGTATAGTTGACATTAGTATCCTCTGAGCAGAATGGAAGATTGGACAAGCTGGCATTCGATACATAGAAGCTAAAATATCACTGCAGCTCAGAAGGTACTTTAAACTCTCGACACATAAGCGCATTTTTCTAGCTTCCAAGATGTCTATATCCTGATCATCATCTAGATTATCACTGTCTGCTGAACCTCTAACATGACGAAGAAGGCACAAAATACAATCTAAGGCTGCATTTGCGAATACTAGGGTGTTATCTGTTGAAAGAAAAACTCTGAAAACTTCCAATAACGGTGCTGATTCCACACTGTCCGAATTTCCCACTGATGCTATCCTTAAAGCTCCGAAAAGTGGACGCCATCCTGAGCGAATTTCTGTTCGGTTAGTTTCGACAAATTCACAAATACAGCTGACAATCTGGAAAGAAGATGATAGTGAACAGTCAGGTAAAGGAGAAGAAAGTAAAAGAAAAGAAGATAAGAAAGAAGGAACAATAAGAGAAAGAAGAGACTTAATGGACCAGGAAAAAATCATAAGCTTTTTATGCTTTCTTACCTGATCTTGGACATCACTATCGCATAACTCCAAACAAAGAAGATTTTCGAAAGGTTTGAAAAGTGCTTCATTAAAGTGGAAATGAGCCAACTCAACTTGTTCGTTCAACAAAACTGTCATCGAATCATGAATGCATTGAACAGCTTTCTTGGAGATGCCGCGGTCCTTGTGACAAGCTGCCTCCATAAAATGTGGACCTAGAATGCTCCAAACCTAGAACAAGGTTCAGAAATAAAAGACTAACTTTCAGAGCCCATCTACATACCATTTTCAAAATTTCAAATACTAATCTAAAAAGCCTTAAGAAGCTATCTCACTGTTCTTAAAGAAAGGCTTCAACAACCACAGTAACTCATCTAAACCTACCCTCATGACATGAATCAAAGGTCTCCCACTTTTGACACACTTGAGCATCACTTCTCCCAACCTTGTCAAAAGCAACACATTCAGTTCATCTTCTCTAGGTTTGCTTCTTCTCCACCAGACCTTTCTATTCTCTTTAATTCCATCAATGTTTTTGAATAGTTGGTCTTTGCTTGCTTTGCAGAGTGCAGATAAGAAGGAACAAAGAGATCTAAGGTTTAATTTGAGGGCCGCATCTTCGAAAAGTCTGTCTACTTGTTGAGACAAGACACAAATAATTTTAGCTGCGTAGTCTGCTGGAAGAATACCATTAAACTGGATATCAGCATTTGATTCTTGAATGATCTCTGGGATTGTGTCTATTCCGATGTTCTGGGTATAGGGACTTGATAGAAAGCTGTAGACATCGACACTGTAAAAAAAATGTTTAACAGTATTGTAGGAAGTTTTATGAGCTAAAAGATATAGATCCTGTTATATAAAGTTCTTACCAAGTCTCCTCATCATCAATATTGAAATTCATCTTATTTGATTTTGAATCGTTGTTAGATTCTCTCTTTTCCTTTTTATGGTGAACCTTAGGCATGGAAGGATTTTGGTTCCTTCCAAAGAAATCGTGTTCTAGTTTACTCACATAGAGACAGCATCTACATAAAAGAAGGAAATACTTTTTATGCTTAAAAGAATATTATAGTACTCTCATCACCTACCCAGCATAAATAACAAGATCTAAAATGAAATCAAGATATCCTAATAAATTTTACAATAAATTTTACACTCACATAAAAACATGTGGCCAACAATCACATCCATGACTGCTCAGTTCCAATCCTCTACACAGAAGCACCTCCATACTCAAAGCATGTGATGTATGAAGATTAGTAGCTTTGTTTTGTAGCTTGAGTCTAAGAACATCTTTGGTCCTTCTTAGTTTTGAAATTGACTGCTCTGAACAAGCTGCCTTAGCCAAAAGCGCAAATATCGCTCCACAACGATTTTGTAATCCTAGAATCATTGTGAGAGACAAAATAATATCAATACCATCTGGAGAAAGTGTATTAATATGTACATATGATACCATGGTGGAAAATGAAATACCTAAAACATTGCTCAGCATGGCAGCTTTGTGAAGTCCTTCCAAAGCCAGAACAATCGTATCCTTAACACTTCGACTGCCTCCATCCTTGCTCAAAATACCTTTTCCACTTTCTTCTTTACAAGGATTCAGCCCTGTAGCAAGAACAGCAATCATGCTATCCCAGCAACAAGTCAGCACTCGTCTTGATAGTTTGGCACCTGCTTCAGCTTCTGGAGTGGGTTCACTTCGTGAGAGTTGAGCACGTTCCAATCTTCGATAATCAGACAGAAACTGCCCACCTCTGTGACTTCCGCTTATCCCATCAACATCTGTAAAGATTAAAAATGTCCAGGATCTTCCTCCTTTCTCTGTTAAAGAAGGTTGTTGGAAAGTTTCACTAACCTATGAGAACATTAACAAGAGCACTATTTTCAGTCGAATTTGGATTGTAACCACATTTTTCGAGAAGGTTGCACGCAAGAATTTGTTGATAGAGTTCAGAAAGCCAAGTTGCCGACAAATAGACCAGCACCCCTGAACCATGTACCTCCTCTACGAATTGTTCCTGTAGTTAAATACGAAAAATAAATTGGATTACGAGAAGAAGAATATCAAACTAATAACAGAAACCATGGACAAAACCTCATTAATTGGCACTTGTCGCCCCTCCTCTTCATAATAATTTATTTTGATTAACTTCAAATTAAGAAGTAAAGCCGCATAGGTTGCCAAATAGATCCCATCAGCATTCATAATTGTAACTAGTGCACAAGGATCTTTATTAGGGTCTCCCTGATCTTGGAACTTCTGTTGTGCAGCGAACACTCCTGAAGCAATACATTATAACTAATTCCTGATAAACAGATTTCTGGAAAGAATATTTCAAATAAATAAATTACATACCGTGACAGTACTCTGAAGCGAAATTCTGCAGAGCTTCATCAACCTCGATATTACTCCTTAGACTAAGAACCATCGGTATCAGGTCACTCCTCAAAGTCTTAACAAATCTTCTAGCATTGTGACGTTCAACATCCACATTACATTCCTCTGCAACTTGTCGACCTACATGCAGACACTTTGGAAGCCTTTCCAGTCTCAATCTCTCTCTTTCATTCGCTAGAGCGTAGTCAGTATCATCTATACTATTATCTTCATTCACTTCATCAGATTCGTGAGGACCTTCTGTATCTGTTGAATCCCCATCTTCGGAAGGTCCATGTCCGGATGATTCAGAATCGGAATGGTTTCCCTTCTTCATAAGCTCTAGCTGTTCTCTATAAGTCTTTGGAAGACGAGCCATGCTCTGATAGGTTAGTGGACCTCTGTAGTCACAGGATTCAAGATCATCATAGAGGCAGTTAATTGTGCAAGTGTACTTATGACTGATCGCCTTTCCTTCACAGAGTTCTTGAAGAGCTGATAACATTGCAACTATACAGGCGACACTAGCATGGAGAACATTCACGCCAGATGAGATTGATTCTTCGATCGAATCCATTGCTCTGAAACATAAAGGGAAGTGCAAATGATCTATCCAAAGGGATTTAAGTTTAAAAAATCGAAAGGTATCTTAAGATGATGATTTTTGGGATTCTTAGGAAGTTTGCAATAAAGGAAGCATCATGCTGATTTTGAATGAGTACCTTAACATACTTACAGCCTCATCAAAGCCATATCGCTCTGCAGTTGACAAGATTTCTCTTCCTCCACAAGCAAAGGTCCAGCGAAGTCAACAATTCTACTAGGACTTCTTAGTAGTTCCCTAAGTGCTTTTAAAGGTTCCAATCGTTGCTGAGGAGGAGGATATAGTAGCATCCTGTGAAATACTGATTCCAGAACAGGTCTAAGTGGACCCACACATCCAACTAGGCGTACCAGTTCTGTCCCAATGCTAATGTAATCAAAACGAAATTAGACATGGCAAGCATACTAATCAAGATCCACTACCAATTTTTTTTATAAATTCTTGTAGTTTCATACCTATAAACTGTCTTTGCCTGATGACTATCGAAACTCAGGGTTGTTGTTAAATACCCAGAACCTCTTCCCACTTCCGTTTCTTTTCCTTCACGCGATGTGAAGGATTTATCCACTCTCGGAGTTCCCAGAAAAGCTATCAGAGCAGGACAGAATTTTTGCCAGAGAAAAGTCGTGAAGTGGGAGTTGGTGTGAATTTTCTGGGGGAGTGAAGATATCAATGTGTGTAGGCACTCCAACAAGAATACCACAGTGCTTCCATTTCGAGAGCTGCTGCAACAACATTTCCTTAAAATTACTCATAGGGTCTTGGACGTTCGTGTCTTCGATTAACTTACTTCTGGGCCTCGTCCAGCTTGCAACAGATGTATTGGAGAATCGGTAACGCCTCATTGAAGCAAGACACTCCTCTCTCACGGACGTTTTTGTTCCGCTTGGCGTTCTCGTCCATTTCTTGGCACTCCTCGTCTGAAATTTACGTGGTATGAGCTCAGTTATTACTGGTTCAGAAATGTTAAGGTGTGTGGGATTCGTGGTTGGAAATCAAAATTTGTGGGTCAAAGGAAATGAGGTGGTCAATCATCTTGAGGTTGTCAGATGACACTTCAGGTCTATTTCCAAATTTTGGTTGTCGGTTCTACAAAAGTGACACTATTTTGACAAAAACTGGTGTGAATGTATTGCATCAGGGCCGATTTGACTTGAAGGGCTGGACCGCTTTATGATCCTTAACTTATTATTTTATATTTTTTTAGAATTCATCAAGTGGTCGTGGGTCAGTTTCAACACATTTTTTTGAACCGCTTTTCTATCTCAATTCTATAGATCACAATCGTTTGCAAAAATTCATAATCGGTATGCAATATATAACTGACCGAAAGTTGTTTCCTTATAAAAGACAAGTTCTCGCAAATTTGTAAATTGAATTTGTGGTTAATTCAGAAAACTAATTAGATGTCAGTCTTTTCTTATTTAAAATACTAATTAAATATTTGATACAGTTAATGTAACGTCTATGTAAAACAAAATGTTATTTAATATTTCCAATGAAAGATAGCTTTCTTTTCAAGAAAGTTAAGTTACATAGAATTAACCTTAAACTTTATAGAAATTTATTTGGAGAAGTTTACTTTTCCTATTCTAAACAAAGAATTCTAAAGAAGAGCAGGATTCTACCATAAAGATTTCAATATGTACATGCGTTCAAGAGAATTCAAAATATTTTTCAATATTAAATTTTCCCAATTTTCTTTTTTGTTGGTTTATCTGGTCTGTGTATTAATACTATTAAAGTATTAATTACATTATTTCGTTTAGTCTATGGAAAAAATCCTCTCTAGCTCCGCTGAGATTCGAACCCAGGTCTTCAGATTACCAAACCGGCAATCTAAGTTTTGAAGACTTGGGTTCGAATCCCAGCGAAACTAGAGAGGATTTTTTTCACAGAAGAAACGAAATAATATAAATAATACTTTAATAGTATTAAGACACGAACCAGTCAGACCGACAAAAAAACATCGGGAAAATTTATTTATCACACTGGTTAATAAAACTAACGAAAAATAATTTTTGAAAATTTCACGGCTCACCAAAAAATTTCAGAAATGGACAAGAAATTTAATTTTGAGAACTATATAGATTTCAATGACTTTCCAAATATTTGGGAATATTTGGAAAAATCTGAATAATTTAAAAGGTTTTTATTCCATTTCAAAAATTGTGTATCTATTATTTGAAATTAATATTTCAAGGCTTTGAAAATATTGCATTTTTAAAAATAATTTCAATACATTTTCAGCAAGGATTTGGAATCCAAAATATGTCCACGCAGATTTTAATGTATTTATATGAATTCTGAACAATTTAAAGACAAATTTATGATTTTAGAAAATTGCAACAAAATTCTGTTCTCAAAATTTCGATAAGTTTTCAAATACAACAGAAGATATCAATATATCTTTTCCAATATTATTCACTTTTTTAAGTTTTTAATCAAAACTTCTTTAACTACTAAGACTTTCAATTAAATTTTTTAATTTTCCAAGTTTCAGAGTTTCAATATGAAATTATTTTGGAAAATTACAGAAGATGTTTGAAAAATTTTGAACATTTCTAAAGACTTTAGATAGAACCCATAGGATTTTACAAAATTTTAATACAATTTTACTTGAGGTTACGAATTGATAATTTATTTTCTACCGGTTTGGATCTTTTACATGAAAAAACTACGGATTAAAAAATTTCAAAAAACTATAGATTTCTTGTTTGAAATTTTACTGTTAATGTTATTTATATAAAATATCGTCGCTTACAATAAGTAATTGAGTACATGAAAAAAAATGTGACTGTCTTACACAATTTTTTATTTAACTTATGAAAACCGATTCAATGTGAAGGCATCATAGAACCAAAAAAATCTCCCTGACACCAAATGTGAGAACTGACATTCTGCAGATGTGCGAAATCAATTTTTTATAAAAACCTACGTTAAAACTATTTCATTGTTTGAGCAATCTGAATTGCGGCTCTATTAAAAAATTTATTTATAGAAACAAAGCTTTCATAAAAACAAGGGCCGTGCGTGGCACCTTTTTAATCAAACGTACATCTAAATTTTTTCCCCACAGAAGAGTACTATATTTATTTGAGTAAAATTATGAAATTGTGAAACAATTTATGAAGCCCAGTTATTTTAATTCGTCAAATCGAATCATTAATTAAAAATGCAAAAAGTTTCATATTTGACTCATTTTCATAATGGGTTGTTATGGAGACATGATTCGGTTTCAGCTAGATTTATTTTCGAGGTTATTTTCAACGTCTTTTCATTAAAATAGCTTCCCTAATTGTGCAGGTAGCTATTAATTAAATCTTACCCAACTGAAGATGACACTTTAATGCATACGTACTTTAGTTTTCTAATTTCCAAAGTCGGATTTTGAAGTAATCAAAAATAAAAATAGTAAAATCATAATTAAAAATTGAATTTCTCGTAAATTAATCCCCTTAGTGGGTCTGAAATTTTCACAGAAAACGTATTGCATATTCCTTTACAATATATCGACGGCTGCTAAAAAGACTCGAGTAGCTCACACAGTGCGTTATAAAAACGCGTAATTCCTGGGTATAAGCACAGAAGTTATGCGTTTTTAAAACGTACTGAGTGACTTACTCGAGTCTTTTTAGCAGCCGTCGATATATCGATATCGTCGAGGCGCATCGATTGACCTATTCACGAACCTCTCATGACCTTCCATGATATACCAATAACATTTTTAATTTATTCAAAAAAATTGTTTCGCTTGTTTATATAAGAATATTTTTTTTTTATTAGAAATACCAGTTTGAAATAAGTCAGAGAAAACAAGTGCCATAAAAAAATGTTGAAAGTGTCATTTTTTTTTAAATTTTCTTAGTGCATAAAACCTCCCTCTATGAGAAAGCGAATTTATTTGATGCCCGTGAAGAGGCAAAAAACTCATAAAATGAGCATAAATAAATACATGGATAATAGATACACTAATAGTAATTCGTAGCGGTATTTTAGTTAGGTTTTGTCAATAAGTGAAGTAATCTTTGGTATCAATAGACAGATTATATTTTTTTTCAATGTATATATTCGACTATACTTATTGTTAGCATATTTTAATGCACAGGTTTTGATTTTGAACTACACACTTGAAAGTGCGAACTGAACAGAGTGCACTATACAGATAATTTGGACCCTGGATGAGGATACTCTTTAAATATATGTTTTTTTTTTTGCATTTAATTTGAAATCTGGGAAACAGGAACTGAGTGATTATAACTTGAATCTGCGTGAAGCTTAATTTTTTGAATAGTACAAAAAGAAGAGGACCTCCTGGAATTGTTCATTCACACCTTCTTTTACTGAGCATGAACACGAATGAATCCTTACCTAAAAAGAGGCAAAAAGATCGCAAAGTCTGGCTGGTTGCTGCCTGGGCTGCAGTTCTCACGGCTTGATTTCCATTTTCGAAGGCTTCACAACACGTCGTCAATATCGCAATGATCAAGCGACCGTTCATCGTCCAGTATTGGGAACACGCGACTTGAAGTAACACCTTGAAAAAACAAATAAAACTCATGCAGGTGCCATGGGAGGGTTTAAAATCGTTTAAGAATTCTGATGTCTTCTTATTTTTGATCATTTCATTTTTTAAATCGAGAGAAAGATTGGAGATTACACATTATTTTCTCTTAAAAAATTTTCTTTTTGTATTAAAAAAAAATTGTCATAAAAAGGAAAAATTAAAATCAATAAAATTAAAACTCACTTTAAGCATATCGGTTTGAGTATCATCAGACTGTGATAGAATCGAACCCATAGCGTGCAACATTTGTGCTGGCAACCATAAAGAATCATCTTCCGGTTCGTATGGTGACTGAAACCTGTCGTCCCTCAACATTTTCTGAAATTCATGACAAAAGTTCTCTTCATTAGGTAATTACTTTTCAGGTAAATTTAGAATTTTAATTTCCCTTAATAATATTCTGTAATAACTAATAAAATTTTATTGCAGATAGTCATATTTCAACTTGAATTTAAAAAAAACTTTGAAACTTCATTATCAAAAAGAAACTAATTAATTTAGACATTCAGGCAGAATTCAATACTGATAAAAATTTAAAAAAATTAATTTTTCATGCAAATAAAAAATGTAAACTTTCAAAATAAAAAATTTTGGAAAGCCTTTTGATAGGCTTAAGCACTAAAGACAGAGTAACATGAGGAAACTTTAAATTTTTGTTTTGAACGAATAACCCACAATGAAAAAAAAAATTACAAACAATATGAATTTCGATTTTTTGTAGACATGAAATTTACCATTTTCAAACTAAGATGACAATTATTGATAATTTTTCAAAAAAATATTATTTTGGAACAGAAAGTACACGACTAATACTAGTACATGTGTCTGCTTGGACACAATTGTTTAAAACTTCTCATTCGGTCACCGGAGTTAAGCAGTGCCTGGCTCGGTTATACTCGGATGGGGGCGTCGTGCTCGATGGAGTATAGTTTTCACCTTTGAAGCTGCCATCACTCTCAAACTAATACTACCATTTTTAGTAATTAGACACACCTACATCTTACACTATTCAACCGATTGGTACAAAAATTTAATGATAAGACTGTTGTATGGAATTCTTCATGCACTTTTCAAGCATTTTTGATTCATTGATTATATTTCGAGATTTAGTACTTTTTATGAAAAAATCAATTTTTTAGTAATTAGCTACCCCTACAGCTTATAATTTATAACCGATTGGTACAAAAATTCTCAGCATAAGTTTGTTGGATGAAATTCTCGAGACCTTTTTTAGTAACTTCTGATTCATCCATTATTTTTCGATAGTTTGTACATTTTATGCAAAAAAAATGATTTTTCAGTAATTATTCACAGAAAGAGCTTACACTTTTGAACCGATTGGTACCAAATTTTCAGCATAAGTTTGTTGGTTTAAATTCTCAATGTTTTTCACTAAAATTCGGTTCATCAATGGAGCCGTTCAAAAATTACGTCACAGTGGCAGGAGGAACAGGATTTGTGACGTAGGGGGGAGGGGTTCACGCAGAATGTGACATCAGGCATGGAAAATATGAATGCGAATAACAATTTTTTGAAACCCTTGAAAAATACTTGAGATGTAAAGTATCTAAATACAGACTTCATACTCTTTCCGCTATTCCCCCTTTACACCTTTTTAAAAGAATTCCTCATTTTTCCTCTATTTTCAAGGAACTTCACCCATTTTTATTTTTTTCGCTTGAGTGCGAACTGAATTAATATAACTCAATAAGAAAATTCAATATTTTTCGTTATTGAAAGTTAATTTTTTTAAATTGAAAAGTGTACTATTATATTTTTGGTTCAGAATTCATCTCTTTTGGTTAAAACTTCTACTATTTGGTTGAAGATTGAACTGTTTTGTTGAAAATTCGTTTTCATGGTTGAAAATATTACCTTTATCAGCTTTAACAAATAACAAATATTCATATTTCTTTTGGAAATTTACCACAATATCAGTGATTTTATTATTATTCTTAAATTTACTGTTTCTATTATGATTTGAAATTAATCCAGTTACTGTCCTCTAATATTTAACTTATTATCTTTTTCCAAATTTTTTATGCAGTTTTCAATTTTTGCAAAGACATTGTTTACAGGAATATTATTAGTATTATAAGGAACACCGAACTTATAACCCAATGCTAAGGATTCAGCTATTTCACCAGGGTTTGTACATTTGAAGCATTCTTAAATAATTTTTAACTCTAAGTTCACGAAGTTTGACATTTTTTTCATAGTTTCTATCTTTTAACAATTGAAACTTTATATCACAATCATTTTTAACATTGACGAAGGAAATCTTTAAAGAAATTATATATAAATGTTTATTTTAAAAATAACCACATTTTAGAAAATCTGTTGATTAACAAAAAAAATTCTGACAAAATAGAAAATCTACCTAATGTTGTTTCTCTCATTAAATGCAAAGGTTGTAATAAACTCCACATCGGTGAAACCGGCAGGTGATTAAAAAATAGGATTTACGAACATAAAAGAGATTGTGGAACTAGCAATTTAAACACAGATTTGTCACCACACTCATGGAAATTTGATCATTTCTTTGACTTTGATAATATTAAAATTTTGGGTAGGGAAAGTAATACCTTTAAAAGAAGAATCATTAAATCAATTTACATTAATAAAAATTTTAAAACTTTAATAAATATAAAATCAGAAATAATGAATATAAACCAAATTTATCAATGTATTATGCATTAACATGCCTTATTATTATTTAATTCAGCAATCAATTTTCAGAGGTTTTTTAAATTTTTCGCCTTATTATAATTGCCCCTTCTCACCACTACATTGTTCAGCCTACAATATACCAGTCTCTTGTATCGTCCGTCCGTAAACATCGTATCATTAAAAATGTTTACAATTCTTAATTATTTAAACCTCTCAAAAATTTTTGATGCCCAAACTAAACTGTTGACTACTATGTCGTATTTTGACTTAAACTTCTTTGAAGTAATTTCTAAAAAACAAAGCATGTTAATTTTACTCAGGTATGTTGTAAAAAATCTTTTTTGACGACTTGAAATTTTTAAACCTTTTTATTTATTTAAACTTTTTATTTAATTCTAGATTTTATTTGACTCTTAATAAAGACACGTAGAGTGGTCGAAACATTGAGTAAACTTTCTAAATAATTGTGTTTTTAACACATTTTATTGTCTATTGATTTGAAATATTAACCGTAAGACCGAATAAATTTGCTGCAACAATTTTTTTAAATTAAACAACAGTCGAAGAAAGGAGAAACAGCTCTGGAGCCATTTTGTCTGGAATTGTTCGTGATGATTATTCTTCCTTTTTGGTTAAAAATTAAACTACTCGGTTGAAATTTTAACTACTTTATTAAACATTCATTTTATTGGTTGAAGATTTAATAATTTTGTAGAAAATTCGTTCTTTTTTGGTTAAAATTTTTTTTTTTTAACTAAAAATTTAACTATCGTCAACCAGGACTATTTTGATTCCTTGTGGCTATTATGATCTCAGGGTGTTATTCCGTAGAATTTTTTTTTATTTGTGTGATTTTGCTATATATCGTACGAATATTGTCTATATGATGTACAGAAAAACCTACTCAAAAAAAGGAAAAATTCCACGGATTTATAGAACATAAATGTTGTCCCATATTTACCCCAAAATGTACCATAATAGCCCCAGTTGACGGTATTCAATTATTGGTTTAAAATTGATCGTTTTTAGTTGAAAATTCAACAATTTGGTTGAAAATTTATCCGTACTTTGTTGTAAATTTGTCTTTTTGAGTAGAGAATTAATCTTTTTGATTGAAAAATCTTTCCTGGTTGAAAATTCAACTCTTTTGTAGAAAGTTCGTCTTTTTGGTTCGAAAATTGATCTCTTTTGGTTGGAACGTTAACTTTTTTTGTTAAAAATGCAACTGTTTGGTTAAAAATTAATCTGTTTTGGTTGAGAACACAATAATTTTGCTAGAAAGCTTTTTTTTGTTGAAATATCAACTTTCACATATTTTGTTGAGAATTAATCTTTTTTTATTGAAAATTCAATTATTTGGTTGAAAATTCATTTTTCTTTGTTGAAAATTATATATTATTTATATTAATTTTATTTATATTTATATTTTTTGTTCGAACATTCAACTGCTTTATTGACAATTCTTCGTTTTTGATTGAAAATTCAACTGTTTTTGTAAAAAAATTTGTCTTTTTAGCTTTAAAATTCAATTATTTGGTTGAAAAATCATCTTTTTTGGTTGAAAATCCTTATTTCCGATTTATATGTCAACTGTCTTATAAAAATTCGTTTTTTTAGCTTGAAAACTCAACTATTTTGTTGAAAATTAATCTTTTTTAGTTAAAAATTCAAGTATTTTGTTTAAATGCAATATATTTCGACTTAAAATCTTAAGCGTCTAATATTAAATTCAAAATGGTACATATATCTTAATTTTATTCAAAAGAATTTATTCCCCTATTTTCGTGAAAAATCACCCCATTGCCGCTGTTTAAAGAGCATTTTGAGCTGTGATGTCTGTTAAAATATTATGTTTGTATGTTTTGTATTTTATTTTAGGCGTTTATCAAGTTAAATCAAAGAAAAAATGTCTACTTAAAAAGGGAGGGTAGGGTGTTCGCATTTGTGACGTCACCCTGGGGGGCTCAAGCTTTGTGTGATGATCTGTGACGAAGAAAGGGAGAGGTGGAAAAAGTGTTCAAAATAGCGTGACGTAGTTTTTGAACGGCCCCAATATTGTTTTCTGATATTTTGTACATTTCATGCGTTTTATGTGTTGAGTATTCAATGTTTTTATTACTTTGAAACGAGAATTTTATTTAATAACAATTTTTATTAAAAGAGAAGTGAAATCTCTTCAAAAACATCTACGATGCAAGAAATTTCGCCAAATAAAAAGTTATCAACACAATCAACATGATATCAAAGTTTGACAAGTAATATAAAATATATACCTATAAAATTTTAAATTTATTACATTGACAAAATTACAGATATATACCTTGAGAATTTATTAAAATGGGAAAGAATGAAAACTTGGCGAGATTATTATTATTTTAAAAAAAGAGAAAATCTCGCCAAGTTTACATTTTTCCCCTTTTAATACATTCTCAAAGTTTCTGTAATGCTTTCAATTAGTTAAATTTAAAAATTTATATATGTATG
>JAUMHM010000005.1:43954384-43964919 GCA_032362435.1 Melikaiella ostensackeni
ACCCTCACCGAGACGCGGTTACTCTTCCGAGATAGCCTCTCTGCTTGTTATTTATGATCGAATTCCTATTTGAATTTTTAAAAGCACA
Organism: Melikaiella ostensackeni; assembly: GCA_032362435.1. Taxonomy (NCBI): domain Eukaryota; kingdom Metazoa; phylum Arthropoda; class Insecta; order Hymenoptera; family Cynipidae; genus Melikaiella; species Melikaiella ostensackeni. The sequence continues at coordinate 43,954,473 of JAUMHM010000005.1, forward strand.
TTTACAAGCCTTCAGACCATTTAATCCTGCTACCTGGTTCTTTAAAAATGTTACCTGGGTGCCTGCGAAAAATCATCTCAGAAACTTCTCAGGCCCTGACAATGTTTAGTGAATATTCTGACATTTTCTTTCGGTAGGGTAATAAAAAATATTGAAATTAATTTTTGTCATTTTTCTCGAAAAATATTAATTTTAGAAAAAAATATAGGTATGGAAAATATGTGTTTCGACGAGATCTACAACTTTTGAGACCAACATTTTTCTCCAAAATTAATATTTTTCGAGATTTTGAAAAAAAACTAATTTTTAAAAAAAGTCAAAATTATGAATAACTTAATTTATATTGATCTGGACCAAAAATCCTTTCAGTGCGTTCAACTAGGGTCTAAAAGAAACCCCTAGACCAAGTATCAAGTCAATATTCTTATGTGACCTTTTCGGAAGTATATCCTGTGATGGTAATAATGGAATTGTAATCGTAATCTAATGAATCGAATGGAATGCCATGCAATATTGAATACAGTACAATAGAATAGAATACAATTCTCCATAAATTGGCTCAAATTTTTCAGAGCTTTGAAATTCGATCAAAATAGAAAGCTAATACTATTTTAATTGAAAATAAAATATATAATCAGAAACCGGTATTTTTTAAAACAATCCCATTAGTCTTTGCTTCCCTCTACAGAAAGATTCGGAACTATCGAAGCCAAATATCTTTGGCCGCAGTCACGCAGTTATGTACAAATTTTGTAGTAAAATAACTTTTGCGTTTTTAACAATCTCATGAGTTCTGCAAAAGAAGATTCAAATGTGGGGGCAGAAATTGAGAAAAAGGCCAAAAATGAAGAAGAAAAGGCCAAAAATGAAAAAAAGGCAGATTTGGGACCCGGCTTCTGTTACAGAATGGCGGTGACACTTCTCGGTGAGTTTCAGTATAAACCACACTTTTTCATCCCTATTAAAATTACATAATTCTACTCTTGTATTTGAAACTTTGTTTTTTGTATTAAATAAAAAATGTTTCTTTCTGTAATAATAGGTCTTGGTTTTGGATTCTTACATGGGTGGCATGTGTCAACGCTTTTCGAAAATGACAGACACTTCTCTCATCTTTCAGATATTGAAAGGGAAATGTCATTTAGAACTGAAATGGTAAATAATTATGAAAGTAATAATTAACTTTTAAGAAATAAGGTTTATATTTTCTGGCTCTTAAGTGTGAGAAAGGTTCCTTTATCAGAAAAAAATCTTATCTAGTTGACCTAACCTTAAAGAAATAAAGGCCACTCCAAAAACTAACCGTAAAGAAATAAACGTCACTCCAAAAACTTCATTTTGTACTTTTTGAAAAAATTTGTGATTGTTTTAAAAAAATTCTTGAACAAAAATCGTAGATCTTGCAAAAATATCTTTCTTATTCTGCGTATCTTTTAAGTATGTTCTAAGAAAATATTACTATTCATGAAAAATGTTGCTCGGGAAAAATAAGTTTTGTATATTTTTATCTTAAATTATAATTCATTGGAAAAAAACTTTGAAAAATGTTAAAGATACTTATAATACATTTTTTTTTGTTTACAATTTTTTGATAGATCAATTTAGTTGTAATGAATGGTTATAAGATTCTGTTTCAAATGATATATTTTCCTACTAGAAGCTTTTCATTGATAGAAACAGAAAAATCATTAAATTCATAGTTGGTATAAAAATAATTTAGAATCATCCTTTTTCAGGGAATGTACTATTCCTACTATAAAACCCTGGCTGAGGCAGAGAATCTCAACATAGGTTTCGAAAGAATCGAATCTGATAACATTTCTGAATATCCAAACATCATCGATGCCACCCACAAATACACCATTTTACCTGAGGTCACAAATTAAATTTAATTAATTACTCATTCAAATTTAAGAAATTAAATTCAAAATAAATCAAAATTTAAATTCTATTACGTCCAATATTCAAATTTAGCTACGCAATTCTTGGAAATTAAAAAAGCCAAGATTCCAACACCAAATTTGGACAACACACTCTTAAATGTGTCGAATTAAATTTTAATTTCTCGATTTCGTAATTATACTTGATAAAAGTGAAGACTATTATCATTTTTTCGTAGTATTATATATTAACTATTCTATTAATAATAATCTAATAAATAGGACGGAGTGTAAATGCTAAAATTAATCGAATTGTTTGAGGAGAGGGAAAAGAATTTGTGGGTTGTGATCCGAAAAAGGTGAATAAAAATCTTGAAAACGCTTAATATCATCTGTTCTCGTTTTTTTTTTTAAAATTAAAAACCAATTCCTTTTTGTTCAAAAATAATGTCGAATTTTTTATACGTACAGTTGTTGCTAGTGAACAAAAATAAGAAATTAGAAATAAAATAAAAAATTTAGCTCAATTTGGGATTTTCCTGAAAGTGTGCAAAAAAACATGTTTTTTTGGAGTGAGTCATATGCGCACATTTGGAAACGTTGAATATGTCTAACCTGAAATTTCTTCAGCTCTGATCAAAGAAAATGCTATTATTCCGCTATCATGAAAGAAATTTGTTGTGGTGTTTAAAGTGTTCCAAAATTGCGAAAAAAATCTTTAATCCTAAAATTCCAGATTCACGAAAAAAATTTGTTTTCATGAAAGCAAAATAATAGGTAGCATGTTTTTTCGATTCTAGTTAAAGAAATTTTAGATATGACATATTTAACTTTTTCCAAAATGTGTGCTTGTGACTCAGTCCAAAAAAAAACATGTTTTTGGCACATTTTCAAAAAATTCTAGTTCACTAGTAAAAACTGGACATATAAAAAATTCAACATCATTTTTTAACAAGCAGGAATTGGCTTTTCATTTTAAGAAAACAGATGATATTAAATGATTTCACATTTTTCAAAATTAAGCAAAAAATGTTGTTTTAATTTCTAATTTTTGATGTGTCAACATCTTGGACCTCGATATGGGGAGTCGCGTCTGATTCGAGTGAAACCATGGCTCAAAAGTGTAATGCAAAGCTCTGACATACGCGTTGTGTCGTGTGTCAGAGACCTCAGGCTTGCTTCTCTTCACCCACTCAAAGATGCCCTTCTGTTATTCTTTCGACTTTACAGTATTCTCCTACACATTGATGTGTGTATGGAAAATTGAAGGTTATTCTTTTGACTTCGTTCAGTTATTCTTTCGACTTCGTACAGTATCAAATTAACACATATTGCCTTTCGTTTATGCCCATAAAACGGGTACTTTTATCACCTTTCATGCAATAATTGAAAGAAAGTTTACAGTTTTATTATTATTAGAACTAGCGTGCTTGTTCAACCTATTGGAAAATAGATGTCTGGAAACTTTTGCACGGCATTGCATATAAGAGAAAATAGATGTTTACACTCCTACATGTACGTGAGTTATTATTTGCTTTATGCAAGATTTCAATTTCAGTTAACGTTTGCCGAAGATGTTTACACATAAATCTGTCTTGGGTCGTATTTTAGGATGCACGTGAAGTTTTTGTATTATTGTTCATTAACAAAAACTGTGCATATAAAAAATTCGCTATCGTTTTTGAACAGAAAGGACATTTTTTTTAATTTTCAAAAATTTGAATTTCCAAATAAAAAAAGAAAATAGAAGATATTAACCTGCCCACAATTTTTCCCTCTCAGCTCAAATGATTCGATTAATTTTAGCATTTGCAGTCCGCCCTAGTAATAAATTCTATCTTGCAGACCATAGCAGGATCTCTTTATCACATTGGAAAAAGCAGCGGTTTTTTTTCAAGACCACAGTGTTGGCAGGTATTTCCAAGATTTGATCTCAAAGTTTTTTGATTATTCAAGTAGTTATTATCAATACAAATTTTTATCAATTGGAATAATTTAATCATTTTTTTAACAATTGAAATACAATAGGTTTAGTACGGTAATAGGTACTTTTTTTAAAGAATAAATACAAAATATTATCACAGATCGAAAGAGGAAACGAACTTCCACCTGTAATGAGTTGCGAAGGATTAGGGGTACCTATTTATTTTTACCTGGAAATTGTTTGGTACCATGCAACCTTGACTGGCACAATTATTTTTCTCTATGCCACATACTTGAGTAACTCAATTTATGGAGGATTACTTGCAATATTTTCCTTTCTTTATAATCATAAAGAATGCACGAGAGTCCAATGGACTCCACCTTTAAGGGAAAGTTTTGCTTATCCAGCCCTACTGTACCAAATGTACAGAGTTACAGAATTTGTAAGAGGACATCGAGAAATCAAGTCGAAATTGACTAAATTGTACACATACACGGTCAGTATTATTTACTTTTTATAAATTTTTTTCAAGTCTTGTGATAGGAAATTAAAAAATTATATTTTTTGAATTATTATAAAAATATAAAAACAAAATATCATGAAGAAAATAAATATAGTGCGAAAAAATTCAAAATTGCAGAATGGAATAAATCGACATTAAGGCCATGTAATACTTGACCGATTCCTACTTTACCGAAAATTTTTTTCAACAACTTACGTCCACACAAATTAAGATATCGAATTTAAAAAACTTATTTCTTTACAGGACATCATCATGGCCATGATATACAGTTTTCAAACATGGCAATTTTCCCAGTTCATTTTCTTCACCCAAATTGTGGCTCTGATTTTTCTGAAATGGATCAAAATAATTCCTCGAGACTTATGTCGAAAAATTTGTATAATTCATGCACTGTCAGCTTTAATTATAATTATGGATTCAGAAAACACTCTTCTGTCCCAATCTTTATATTGGTGCCTTCTCTTCAACCACGTGTACTGCGAATTTATAAGTGAAAAACTTTCTCGTTTCTTCAGTCCATCAGGCACTGTCTGGATAGAAATCATTTCCACGGTAGTTGCCACAATTATGACAAAATCTTACATCATGAAGTCAGAAGACGATAATCACATTTTCGATCTACTCAAATCAAAGATCACAAATTACAAGAATTTTCACACAATGTTATACACCTGTTCTCTTGAATTTGATTTCCTGCAGTACGAGACTTACAAAACGTTAATAATGACTGCACTTTTGCCGACTGTTATCCTTGCTGGTTTTATAACAATTTATTACTGGTACAGAAATTTTAAGAAAGAAGGTTATCCTGATTGCATTGAACCTGAAGTGGCTTACAATGCTTTGCAATGTGGAGCTTTTATTGTAATGGCATTTTTTATCATGAGGTTGAAGCTTTTTATGACACCACATTTATGCATAATTGCTGCTTTGGTTGCTGGAAAAAGATATCTTGGCAAATTTGGAATTAAAGATGAAGCTTCAAGAGGGGCCTTGGTTGCTGTTATTTTAGCTTTGATGACCTACAATGGAATCCAAAGACTTCAGGAAGAAAGAAGTCATGTTGGTGTGTATCTTTTCAAAATATATGATAATATGAAAAGATTATATTTCATGGATTATTGTATGACTTGTTTTATTCGATACAGTGGGTATGTAAACCTGTAAGGCGCAGTAAAAATGCTGAAGTCAATGGAATCGTTTGAGCTGAGGGAAAACATTTGTGGGCTGGCATCCGAAAAAAGGGGAAAAGTGGAAATCGGTTAATATCTTCTCTTGTCTGTTTTTATTTAATAATTTTAAAAAATCCTATTGGTTCAATAATGATGGCGAATTTTTCATATTACAGTTTTTGCTTGTGAGCAATTAAAAAAATTATAAATTACCAAATAAATTGTTTGTTTACTTTAGAGTTTGTTGATAATGTGCAAAAAACATGTTTTTTTGATTGAATCATATGCAAACATTATGGCAAAATTTAAATATATCGAACCTGAAACTTCTTCAGCCTAAATCGAAGAAACATGCTATAATTTTGCTTTCATGGAAATTTTTTTTTGTGATTTTAGGATTTTGATTCTATCCGAAGAAATTTCAGGTTCGACATATTCAACTTTTTTCAAATGTGGGCGAGACAATCCAAAAGAACTAGTTTTTTGTACATATTCAGAAAATTCTAATTTAAGCAAAAAGTTTTTGTTTAATTTCGAATTTTTTATTATTGTTCACTAGCATATTAACCCATTTCAAATTTATTTTTTACATTTTCCGCATGTCAACCAACAAATTTGTTTGCCTCTGCTCAAACGATTCGATTAATTTTATCATTTTGACTCCGCCCTCCTATACAATATAGAGCATAGTTCGAATTGTTTATCGCTAATCCCCATTATTCCTTGCAAAAAAAATCCAAAATAAACTACCATGGAGAATTAAGAGAAAATCTGATTTTCCATAATTGTTCACGTTCTCTTAATTTTTATAAAACGGGAAATAACACCTTTTCTCTAAAATAGATTGAAAGCTATCAAAATTCTGTAAAGAGCAAGTAATTAATGTATTTATTATTATTATTATTATTATTATTTTTTTTTTTTTAAACTCTCCATTATTTGGGTTTTGGTGTTCTGCTTAGTCCCCTTCCTCTTCGTTCTCCGCCTGTTTGGCATGGGAAACCCTGTCAGTAGCAATGCTACAGCCAACATAGCCGTCAAAGTCATGAGAGGAAAGCTCAAGCCCTACCGCGACAACAATTATTTATATTATTATTATTATTATTATACCATTCAGCCAAATTCCTTTTGGGGTAAGCGTAACTCTTTCGGTTCTAGCCTCGTTATACTACCGGATATCAAAGACTTTATATGGTATGGGTAAGTAAGGGATGTGTAGGAGAAGGGTTAGGTTTCAGATCAATCTAGAAGTCGCCTGTTGTTCATTCAAATGACACATGCACGCTCTTGTGTTTCTGCGACTTCTAATATCCCTTCGCTTCAGAGTTTCATTCACACACTCCACCCATTCTTTCTTCGGTCTACCTCTGGGTACGCTACCACTCACTTTACCTTAATACACTCGATTTGTTGAACGTTCATCACTCATTCTCTCAACATGACCAAACTATCTCAGCAAATTTCTTTCACTCTTGTCAAAGAATGTTTCTTCTACACCACATTCTTTGAGGACCCACTCACGATATGCATAATTTGACATATTGGGCAGTCTGGTATAATTTTTACCCCACTATCCACGGACTGGTTTGCAGCCAAGTGCATGATGGAGGGGGGACGTACAGTTTAAGGTGGAATCCGAACCACCAGAACCTCGATAAAAGTACATAGACAAATTTACAGAGGATCCGAGACTCCTTCATGATAATTATTATCATGCTATAATTATCAGTAATAATTATTATTACACTTCTGTCATGAGAAATCACGACTCCCGTGCATCATATGGTATACATTGAAAATACAACGCCTACACTAAATTCAAAAGCTTTTCTTAAAGTTGGAAGGGCGGAGGGTGTGCTTCAATGGAGATCTGACCGCGATTGTAGGTCTCGATAGTTTAATAAAATAGTCTAGTACAATACTCTACATTAAAAAATCGTCGGTCATACTTGTAAGGCTAGAAAAACAACACCTACACAAAATTTAAAGAGATTTCCTGAACGGGGTGTTGTCTGAACATATTTTGAAGTGATTTCAGGTGCCAATAGTTGAAAAAAAAAATTTAGTATAATATTCGGTATCAAATCACGATATCCGTGCTTTATATGTGTAAGGGTTGAAAATACAACCCCTTGTTCTTAATCACAAAACTGCTCCTGTTCGGGAATGATTCCTGAGGGCATCCTGAAGAGATTTCAGGTTTCGATCACTTGATCAGAAAATCTGCTGGAGATATTTGCTGCTCAGAAATTGGGATTTCTATGTCTTATCTTCCTAAAGTTTGAAAAGACTACTCCCAAACCAGTTTAAAGTTTTGTCTTAATTGGGTGTGTTCACTGAGAAGATTTTAAAGTGATTTCATACGTGCCAAAAACCATCGGATTCACCTAGTGGGGTCTTTAGATCCGAAATGATGCAGGCCTGTGTTATTGGTCGAATCAATATTCTAGAATCTTTTCAAAGAATATTCAAACTTATAGAAAATTCTGTAATTTTTTAGAATTTTCTAGAATTTTATCGAGAATGTTCTATATTATTCGTGAATTCTGCAACTTAAGGTTCCAGAAATCTCTGGATTATTCTGGAATTTTTTAGAATGATTTGAAATTTCATTGAGCATTCTGAGAATGTTCTTGACTTTGATCAAATACTCTGGAGGGTTTTGGAATGTTCTAGAATATTCTACATTACTCTTGAATTCTGAAAGGTTTTGAAAATCTCTGGAATAGTTGGGAATTCTCTCAATCAGTAAGAATTTTTTTGTTTCTTTGTTCTTAATTTTATGAAAATTCTAAAATATTCTGGCTGAGATTATTCTAGAAATCTGGAATGTTCTTGATATTTCTAGATTATTCTAGAAATCGGGAATGTTCTTGATAATCCTAGAATATTGTGGAATATTCTGGAGCATTCGGAAATTTTGTGGAATAGAATATTCTACAATTTTTCTAAAGAATATTCAGTTATGGGGCATTCTGCAAATTTTAGAATTTTCTATAATTTGATTAAACATTCGGAGAACCTTCTGAACTTTCATATAATATTCTAAAATAGAATATTCCTCAATTTTGAATAAAATAAAACTGTGAAGTTGCTGCTTGTACTTACACTGAATACAAAATAAATTGAAAAGAAGATATAAAAATGTCGAATTTTGAATGTAAGCAATAGTAAAATATTATTTTTAAAGAACCATTCTACTATTGCCTTGACTATTGCAACTAATTGAATTTCGCTGACCGTTAGAACAGGCTTAGATTGTACTTTTCGATCCAGATAAGGAAACTAGGTTTAAATGACGCGAGAATCACTGTTTTCCGAGTTTCCCATCGCTAATCCTTGACCTCGCCAATGTGGAAACGAGCCTTTCTCACTACTTCTCTTCGCCACGACATTCATGAGCTTCTTTACAAAGAGAGACGTTCATCCCTTTTTCTTCATTGAAACCAACTCTTGTACTCATATAGTCCTCGTCTGTGTCGTTGCCACTCCGTCGCTGAAATAGTCTGACGTCGCGACGTCTATGTATCTAAAGGAGTCATTTATGCTCATATTCAAAGCTTCTCATGTCGGCCTTCCAAAATTGACAAGACGCATAAAAGGGAAACATAAGAGTAAACATTCAAGTTGTGAAGCGTTAACTTATCTACGCAATTCTGACAACGATTTACACTAAAGGATGGCAAATCTACTAATAAACCAATTTTATAAGGATAATTGTCAAATTATAGGCAAACTTTAGCACCTACAGCGGCAATCATATTATTATTGAGAATTTGATATTTCATAATGGAAACTGTTCGTATCCCACCTAAAAGTTTTAAATCCAGAGGGGGCACTTCTAGAAATAGGATGTAATCATGACATTCGTACATGAAATATGGGTAGTGGAATTGAGGTTAGGAGTTTGATGAAAAGGATCGCGAGCTTTCAAAAAATTCAAAGGCGAATACTGTAACTCACGCAATTTAGAGAAAAAAAACGAAATATTTGACTATGATTGTAGTACATCTGAGCGATATGTGAAAGTATTTTTCAAAAAAGAAAGATTTCGAGTGAAGTTATGCTTTCATTGAGATCGCCTACGTTTGAAATTTGAAACTCAAAAAAATTAATCAATTTGTCACAAGGTGTAATTGAAAACTACATAAATTATGCAATATATTATCAAAAACAAATCTAACTACCTGTGATTTTTATTATAATATTATTTTCTACACATCTTCTCATTTCTACTTTACTTATTTAGCTCACATCTTGAGATCTCTATTTATAAATAAAGGGTAGGAAATAGTAAACAAACCAGCCCATCTGATCCATGCGCACGCTCAGGTATAAGTAGTCGTTCGCCGTCGTACGTGCCGTACGGTAATGATGAAAGAAAAATTAGGAAGTTGATCCTTTTTAAATATTTTTTAAAAGAAAGAACATTTTGATCATAAATAATCGCCTGCTTAATAGAAAACACCGTTGAGCAGGTAACGGAATGGTTTTTATAATACTTTTCCACTCCGAAACTGGTTTCCAAGATACATACGATAATATTTTTGTTGTCAAAATGTGTTATTTAATTTTAATATCGGATTCACACAATAAATGGTAATATTTTAAGCTTGATTTTGTAGAATCTTTTACGAGGATTGTCTAGAAAGTAAGAGTACTGTTACCATTTTAGGCTGTAGGAATTTTTTCACCAAGTTTGGCAACAGTGAGTGGTAGAGGGGGTTTTTTGAGCACAATGAGCACAGGGGGACCTTGGCAGTACAAAAACTAACCCCGTAGTGTCAGTTTGCGTGAAAAATGTCAATAAGAAATCCCGCCAAGAGCTAATCGGGTCGCTAGCGCTCGCGAGTTCCTTGAGCAATTTGAAGTGGAAGGTGAGGATTTTCTGAGCTCTATTGTTACAGGAGATGAAACCTGGGTGGCTCATTACACTCCAGAGACAAAA
>JAUMHM010000005.1:43965019-43982465 GCA_032362435.1 Melikaiella ostensackeni
AATATGTCGAAAGCACTTTTTGAGTTGGATATTTGTACCAAACTGAATATATTGCACGGGGCTATCCCGGTTTATATAATCAGTCACGGACACATTTTTGGTAATGCAATCAAGTGATCTGATGAGAGTGATATATGCATAATTTGACATACGAGTATTGGGTAGTCTGGTATAATTTTTACCCCACCATCCACGGGCTGGGTTACAGCCAAGTGTTATTATTAGCCAAGTTATTATTATTATTATTATTATTATTATTATTATGTTATTTTTATTTCTAACTATTTTTTCAATACTTTATAGAATAGAAATATGTCGTCATGTCTTAGTTTTAAAGAAATTGTAGATTCCGGTCTCAATTTATTTCAGAGAAGGGATTATTATTTTCCATATTATAAAAATGAAGTGAACTTGGTTTGGGAAATATATTTTACTAAACTGCTATCGTCGGGATTCCTTTTCAAATTAAAAGTTTCCACTTGAAAATTGGCGAGAAAAATTTATGTTTTTGAATATTAACTCTTATTGTGGAAAAAATTAGATGAAGATAAAAGAATGTCATCTCTACTTTTTTTCCTGGAAAAAATTTAATAAATGAACACAGATGTAATTTTTTGCTTTTAGCTCAGTATGGTAACATTGAACAAGAAGAGTTATTTGAATGGGTAAAAGCAAAAACCCCAAAATCTGCAGTATTCGCTGGAAAAATGTCCCTGATGGCAAACCTGATGTTATCCACTGGCAGACCAATTGTAAATAATCCTTATTACGAAAGTAAAGAAATGCGGTAAGAAACTTTTAAAAGTATGTCTTCCAAATTCAAGTTTGAACAAAAAATCCTTTAACCAGATTTATTTATCATTGTTAGAGATCGAACGATAAAAGTCTACGAGATTTTTAGCCGAAAGGAACCATCAGCTGTTTATGAAACTTTGAGAAATCTTCATGTTGATTATGTAGTTTTGGACGAAGGTTTATGTTTTGGTTTTGGAAATGTGTAAGTTTGAAATTTATCTATTATAAAGAAAAATTTAAAAACATTGGTGGAAATGTATTTTTACAATAAAATACATAAAAGTACTATAAGCTGAAAATTGTATTTTTTTGTAAAATTTGTAAATACTTGTACAATTTTTTTAAAGTATCTAAATTTAAGCAAACAATTATAAAATTGTATAATTTTTTACAATTTTATGCAATTTAAAAAATAATACTGAGAAAATAGTAATTTTTTAGTAGATTTTTTTTTGAATCGTATAAAATTTAAAAAAATACAAAAAATGCAATTTTCACATTGTTGTAATTTATTGTATATATGTACTTTATTGCCTGCAGCATATCGGAATTTTCTACATTAATGATGAACTATTAAAATTTGTGAAAGAATATCCCTGCCTAAGTGCGGTCGTAGTTTTTCTTGTTTTTCCGTAGAAAAACATGTACTTGTTGATACACATTTTGCAGAAATTATCGAAATTTTAAACAATTTATAGAAATTCAGAATTTTCTAAGAAACTCTATAAGAAATTGAATCTACCCTGTGGAGGCGTAGATTTTCCTGTTGTTTTTTTTTTCTACAAAAGTTGTACTTACTTATACGTGTTTGTAATTTCCCATAATTTTCGACGAAAAGTTTTGTCAAAAACTGTAAATTGCCTAAAATACAATAAATTACAATAATGTCAAGGTTTGCATTTTTTGTGAAAAATGTAAATTTTTGTAAAAATTAGTAATTGCTGTAAATAAAATTGTACAAGTAATTACAAATTCTCACACAAAATTACAATTTTCACATTTATTTGTTTATTTAGAAATCAACAGGCCATCGATCCTTATTACATTTAAAGCTGGTCGCAACATACTGTTGTACTATTATTGTATTTTAATATAGTATATTGTATTTCATAGTGAAAATACTTTTTACCTGGAAATTAAAGAAAATGAAACTAATGTATGAAATAAATTATTGAAACAATCAAAAATCATAGAATAAAAATCCTTTATATGTAAAGGCTCTAAGAATCAAAAGAATTAAATCTAAATTCTAGAATTTATATATAACAGGAATCCCTTTAATTTTCAGAAAACCTGGATGTAGAATGATCGATTTAATGGATTTAGTCGACAATGGTAAAGACAAAAAGTCAGGAAAACCACCAGTTTGTCCAATTCTTTTCCGGGGTTACAACCATCTCTTTAGAAGAGTTTTTTCGAATCGAGGTTACGTTGTTCTTAGTCTAGAATATTCAAAGTACGTAGAGATAAGACCGAAAAAAACGATTGCTTATCAGTCCTAACGAACATCGTGCCTATTTTCTACCTTCAGAATTTAGCCAAGAATTCATGGTTATGTGTTTATAAATTATTTTTTTATAATATTCCATAAACTGATTTGTACAAAGTGCAAAGCTAATTTCTTATGAGCATTACTTGACTATCAATTAATTATCGAATAATTTTTCCACTTTTCATTTTTAAGAATAATATCTGAGAATTGAATGCAAGAATGGCACAAACTAAAGGATCAAAATTGCTATGCATTTCCGAATTTTAAATATAGATGTGAATTTTAGTACATTTTAAAGATTCTCCTGGTTTGGAGAAATTATGTCACATATCATTGGATTTATTATTTTCAAATTCTTTTGGATTTGCATTGAGCTTTCAGACTCTCATTTGAGATAATTTTGCAAGTGCAATACAATAATTGTAAGAATAAATATCGGAAAACTATTTACAAGAAAAAATATTTGAGATATTTTCTTGTGAGAGCTTCAGTTACAAGACTGTTATATATATTTTAATATGCGAATAGTTACTCCAGACGATTTTTCACCTGTTTATTGAGCGAGGACAATAAATAGATTTATTTAAGGATAAAATATTTAAAGAGATTTTGTTTGGATAGTTGTGAGCAAATTTTAAGCAGATTGTGAACAAAGAGTAGAGAAAAAATGTGGTTGCAAATGCGCGATTTTCATTAATTATAAGGAGTACGATATCATGAAACAAATGTGTAGTAGCTTCTTAGAAATGTAGGATCTATCGTCTAAAAAATTATCACCTCTGCATTTAATTAAATACGATTCCAGTCCTAAAAGTTTAAAAAAAAAAAGAAAAAATGTTTGATGTGCAATATTACATCATAATTGTAATACAAATTTAAGAAAGAGAAATCAAAATCATGTTCGCCAAAATTAGAAAATTATTCATCGAGAAACCGCATTTAGTTTAAAGTTTAAATCTTTGTGAAAAGAACATAATCAGTGCCATTTAATGCCTATTTATATTTTACAAATATTAATCGCCTTTCAATTCATGATTAATAAACTAGAATAAATTTTAATATCTCAATGTGCTAAAATAAATATACAAGATACAAATATACTTTTTTTGAAATTATAGGGAGATTTCAATTCAAATTCTTTCTGTTAAATCACCAGAAAAATAAGTGTCGCTAATAAAAACGATAATGATATTTTTTAAAAATAATTGTCAATGTATTAGATATTCAGTTGTGCGTTTCATTATATGACATGTAAAATATAGCAGCTATTATGTGATACTTTTATTGATAAATTACGAAAATGCCAAAAATGTGTAGCTGTAATGAAAAGTTTTGAAAATGTAATAAACATATATAAGAGGTGTTAAAATTGTGTTTTTGTTGCAATAATTTGTGAACTAAATTTCTCTGTACGTTTGGATAATTATGTAAGTGCCGTGGGAGAATAATAAACCATGTACTTATGGGAAGTATATGTACGTATAGAGAGCAGGGATAGCATCAAACTGTGCATGTTGAAGGTAGAGGTAAATATAGAATTATATAGCGTGGTCGAAGCAAACTAGAACAGCCCCTCAAAAATAAGAGTTCACTTGAGTTCACAAAAAAGTTCTTTGAAAATGTGCTTCTTTTATTACTGTTAATAATAATTTATGATCTATGATTTCTGCTATTATCATGTCATGTCACAGTATATCACAATTTTTGTATTATTATTTTTTGAATGAAATACAGAAAGATGTATATGTTCGTAGTTAGCTCACCAAAATAGCCACTTTTGAGAAATTTTTTTTATGAAAGAATGTGTAAGATTTTATTTTATTTTTAATATATTTTTCTTTAAAACAGTGTTATTTAGCAAAACACTTCATTATTTGCCAAAAAGTATCAAACATTTATCAAGACTTAAATTCATTAATAAATATATTAAATTGTCATTTTTACTATACAGTAGCTGCGCTCGGATAGGTGACCATTCGTGATTCTCGCTTAATCGTGTTTTCACTGTGTTTAACTACTGTCGAGCGGGAGGTTTGACGACGCGAATAAGTATGGGCACTCGATGATATCGAATGTCTATGTCCAACCACGACTGTCGGTAACCGGCTGTGCTCGGGAAAGTTTTTCGGCAGTTTTTCTCTCCCTTGGCCAAAAGTTCAAGCAAATTCTAGCAGTTCTAATAAAAATTAGGTTGCAGACGGAAGGGAATACTTAGTCAAGATGGGTTTCTTAAATGTAAATATCCAAACAGGATGTACATGTGAGTCATAAAATAAAAAATAGTGAAAAAAAGAACACTTCATTCCTTTCTTCTTGTACATAATTTATGTATAAGAAAAGGACCTTTAATAGCGAAAAAAATTACTTTCAAAGATCATGTACAGCTTTAATGTAGATAAACGAATTAAGAACTCTTAGATCAGTGTTTGACGTAAATCATAAGTAAAAATTTATTAGGATTGTGTCAATTTTTTCTATTACCTAACCAAATATGAATAAAATGTCTTAGTCAATAGGAAATTTCAAGGTGAAATTCAACCTAAACATTTAATTATTTTAGTTTGAAAATTGCAGGAATTTGACAAGAATGTTTGGCAACGGAATAAATATTTACAAATATTAAATATTATTTTCATAGTTTTTCTTCGAGAAATACGGATATCTATAAACGCTTATAAATAATTCGAATTTTCTATAACAATTTTTAAAAATTTAAGACCCCAAAACGCAATCGTATTTTTTCATAACTTTTGTAGAAAATTATGAAAAACTACAAAGAACAAGACGTATGAATAAATATAATATTTTTGTATGAAAAAAAAAACAGGAAAACCTACGAACCCAAAAGTTTTTATTTCTTATACATTCCTCCTTATATTTATAAATAAATATAACAAATAAATAAATATAGATCTTAGAATATTCTGAATTTCCATAAATTCTCGTAAAGAATTACAATTTTCTAAGAGAAATGAATTACATTCACGGCCCCAGAACACAATCGTGGGCTTTTATAGTTTTGCTTAGAAACCCTAGTTGAAATGTGTGTTCACAATAAAATACAATAAGTTACAAAAATGTGCAAGTTGTGATTTTTAAGATAAATAACTACTTTTAAAATATTGTAAAAGTATCAGAAAAATAGCAAAAAGTTTGTGTTTGTAGTATATTTTCTTCATTGTTTTTACACAAATTGTTAAAAATCTTAACTTTTTATTGTACTTTATTGTAATCTATTCTATTTTTTATGAAATTACATTTGCACCAGGGAATTCACGATTTTCGACGAATCTAGAAACATTTTTGTAGTTTTTTGTTTAAAATTGAATGCGTTAAAGTTAGACAGTTTCTTATGCCTAATGTAAAATTCGCGTTTTGGCACTCACGCCCTTTATCTCGACGGCCCTTGAAGTAATTATGAATTTTTACAATGAATTACAATTTTCACATTGTTGTACTTTATTGTATATTTTATTGTAAAAATACATTTCGACCAGGTTTTTAAAGATATATGTTAACCATGACGCACTACGCCGGTGGTATTGGGGGATAAATATGTTAAATACGGGATCTAGAGATGTTTCAGAAATTTTTAAAAAAATTTTTAGAAAATTTTCCCATTAGTGTTTATAGAATATATTTTTTCACTTAAATCAGCTAAGCCATTTTCGAGAAAATTTACTTTTTTATCTAAGTCCAAAAAAGGCGATTTGAAGGTTATTGTTTGGGGTTATTGTTCACCCCATAGATGCCAACTTATAACATCAATTTGAGCTCGATACGTGTGGGGACAGTTTTTACATGCTTATATCCGGCGCAAAAGTGTCCGAATTCTAGCAAAAAATTGTGATTTCTAGTAGAATTTGTGGGTACAATCTTCTACGATTTTTAAGGAATTTTTTAAAAACCAGTGCAAAAAATCTGCCCGTTTCGCGGGCACATCCTCATCGTGCGTTTTGCGCGCGACTCGCTTCACTCGCAAATTTGAGTGCGCATAGGGCACGCGGGATTGTTTACTCGAAAATGAACCTCGCTTTCCGCGCTCGGTTTAATGTTCAAAGTAATACGTACAAAGCAATTTACATTACAAAATTTTCATCGATTGATTTACTTAAGTCTCTATCGGCCTTAAGGTACACATTCTCATCATGATACTCGCGCTTCGCGCTCGATTTTCTGCATGCATTGAGAACAAAAATTTGGTAATTGCAACAAAATTGTTTCGTTGAGCTATTTTATTGTCACTACAAGATTTTAGTTTCAACCCAAACTTATTTTGTGGGACTAACGAAATATTTGATTAAATTTTGGTTTGTTGATAGAATTAAAAATGTTTAATAACAATTTTTACGATTAAAGCGACATCAAAAAATAAAAAAGTTATGCAGATTTTTCTGCGTTAGGTCCGGCGTTTTTTGGGACATGCCGTTCTTTGATAAGGGTTTCCTCGCAGATTGTAATTTCGTGATTTTTTATTCTCGCAATTTGTGAATTTTTGTTAAACGAATTTGTTCTTTCTTTTTAGGCCAGAAAAAAGTGTCCTAAAGCCCAATCCAATCTGGTCATTCATTCGAAAGTTATCATGCCTACAGGCTACAGAGAGACTACAAACGGACACCTTCGTAAAAATCGTTTTTTTTTTTTAATCAGGTGGTCTCAAGACGTGGAAATTTGACGGAAACCGATCAAGTCAAATTTGAGATAAAACTAATACCTTCTTTCATTAAAGATCGAAATGAAATCCACTATCTTATGAACATTTTCAATGGAACACAAAAAAAGTCACAAGTCAAAAATAGACTTCCAACTACTAAAAACTGCTATTTTGGTATTACTAGGACACTTATACAAAGTGGTAGAAGTAATTACGAATTTTAAGCAAAAAATGACAATTTTCATATTTTTTAGTACTTAATTGTAAAGCATTGTGTTTCATTATGAAAATACATTTCCACCAGGGGGATTATAAAATAAAATTGGAATAAAACAGAATGTAAATTTTTAAAATTTAAAAACCAAACAATCAATTTGTTTATAAGAGGAACTGTACCTCCAGCATCTTCTCACGTAGAGATACCTATTATTTCCAACCTAACGGAAATAGCACTCAACAATGATCCAACAAAATCGAGTAATAGTCTTCCACAGCCTGTCGGAAAGTCGATGATCATCATCATGAATCATGATACAAACCTATAGGAATTCGTAGAAAGAATGCTGAAAAGTAGAGTTGTTGCGAAGATAGCTCCTCCTCAACTAACTTTAAAGTGAGCAGCGCAGCGGTACCGGTACCTTCACTTTATACTTCTGTTACCACTGGTACCACTTTACCTTTGCCAGGCACAGCATAGCAGCGCTTGTTGTTACTATAGGTACTCGTGCTGCTGACCCAAATGAATCCTTCTATACCAGATACCAGTCTACCAGTCAGTCCCAGTCCGGGCTTCTTCGCGGCAATATTGTCCGATCTGTCTCCGCATCAAGGATCGAAAATAGAACGATAGGTTCCGTTTAAGAGAGATCAAGTCTCCAGGGTCCAGTGGATGCAGTGAGAGTGAAGAATAGATATTCAGATCAGATGTTGATACTGATGCCAACAAAGTGCGATCCGCAGGCCATTGAACCGCAGTGAATGGGACCATATTGCAATAAAACAAGGGAATCGCCAACAATCAGTCTCCACATTTTTTTCCCAACCATGTAAACCCTCTCATTGTTTGGCTTCAATTATAATTAATTAATCCATTTTTCTGAATCCGAATCTAAAGAAGTGATACTACTTCTTTCGTTTTGTTATCACAATTGCAAACTATATTCTAAATTAACATATAACAAACAATATTTTTACCCAATACTTCACGATAATGATGAAGATGCTGAATGTCAAGTAGAGGATTACTGTATCTATTTATCGGCTGGAGGAATTGAAATTAAATTGCTGATGAACATCTCTTCCGGTTTTCGCGGGAAACGGTACTCGTACTCTGATTGCGGGAAAGTGTCCTATGTTCCATTAGGAAATGAACACATGTGTACGGTGAACCTGCGCGTTGTCGCAGTGGAGAACGCGCCGCTGATGCAGATGGAAGCGATCGGATTTGAAAGCTCGAATAAACACACTCGCTGATCTCAAAATACGCTCGATCGAAATAATACCAAGTGGAAGGCTGGAAAAGTGGGAAAATATTGAGTGGAGAATTCGAGAATGCAAGAAACACAGGGCGAGACGAAGGAATTCGATGGTATTGTTAGTGAAAAAGAAGAATATTGAAGAAGTTAACTTCAAGTGTCAACAGAAAGAAATGCGGATTTTGTGCTTCATGTCAGTCGTTTCCTTTGGCTTCTAATTTTTTAACAGTGAGTACACTTTCTTCTCTGTATGAAATTGAAATTCATAACATTCTATTGCTTCTAAAAATCATTCTATATTATTTATTTAGTAATATGGCAGAAAACCATTGGTGTCAATTTTGTTGCATCTCATTTCGAACAATAAAAATTTTCATTGTGCCTTCATTTGTTTTCGTTTTTTATTTTTGTTGCTTCTCAAAATGATATAATGCGGCGTAGTTTTCTTAGTCGAGCCTTTATTTTTTTACTCAATACGCATTTCTCAAATTTGTTTTTGTTTAAAATTCTAAGTTGAATATATTCTACAGAAAAAAATCGTATTATCGTATTTTACACAAATAACGTTCTAGACACAAGGGATTCTACACAAAATAAATGAAAATAATTCTGGTAAAAACGGCGCGTCACAAAAACTCCGATTTTGACTGAGAAAGAGTTGGATAACTTTTTTATTTTAATTTTTAAAAAAGTACTTTCGAGCTATTACTCATGAATCGTGAAAGGAACGCTTTGAAAAAAGCAATCATCTGCGAGAAAACCCTTATCAATTACCGGCACGTCCCAAAAAACGCCGATTTTGACTAAGAAAGAGTTGCATAAGTTTTTTATTTTCAATTAAAAAAGAAAAAAGTACTTTTGAGCTATTACTTAGCTCTATCATACCATAAAAGGAACATCCTGAAGGAAGCAACCACTTCCAAGAAATACCATTGTCAAAGGTACGGCGCGTTCCCAAAAACGAAAATATTGACACACGAAGAGTTGCATAACTTTTTTTCTCTTCTAATTAAAAAAAGGACTTTCGAGCTATTACTTAGCTCTATTGAATCGTGAAAAAACAGGCGAAAACAAGTAATTACTTTTTTTCAAATAACCAAACATGGATTTTAACTCACTTCAAAATCGAACTGGACCATAATCTTCTACAGGGAGATGAGTTAGGTCAAAACAATTACTTTAAGCCAATAAAACCGAATTCCGGAATTCGGCGCCTACGCCCTTTTGCTCGGCGACCCTTAAAATATTTCCAGATGAAACTTTTTCTTTTCAAATCAGATATTCCACACGAAATTCTTTTCTCAATTACATTTCATATAGAGTCTGTTATTGTTTTCAATTTCAAACTTTTTTTACTACTATTTGACTACTTTAGAATTATTTTTATTCTTTTGAGCTTTCAATTATAAATTGTACAATTTTTAATACGGAATTGAAATACGTAAACTATGGGGGGGCGTGCCCTTAGTGTTACGGCCATGTTAAAGTTACATACACTTACTGTAGAAAAATCATTACGTAAGGGGGTGGGGGAGGGGGGTTGAAGTATAATTTTCAAGTTTTTAAAGGTTATAATTTTTCAATTTACAACGCTTATAAAATGTGAGACTTTGTTACGACTACAAGTTGCTTAATTTTTCACATTTTAGTTTGAAATTGAGTAATTTTGAACGGTTCATTTTCAAATTTTTACGATTTAAAAAAATTATTTTTAGTGTAAAACTTGTTTGACTTAGTTTGTATAGGAAGTCAATATTGTTGGAAAAAAGCAGCTACTGATTTTTTCCAGCTTTAAAATTCTATTTTCACAATTTTCAATTTTTTATTTTTAAATTGAGCATTTTTAAACGGCTAAATTTTACATCGTTGCACAGTATTCCAAATCCAAAACTGTGTAATTTGTGAGGTTTCATTTTCAAATTTGTCACATTATCACGATAGTACTAATATAAAAAATAATTGAAATTCGGACGCTTCAAAAATTTAAGCTAGTACTTTTTTCCAGGGATATGAAGTTCGTAGTTTCGACAGTAAAGACGTGTAAATCTCGAAAATGTTGGAAATTACGGAAAATGACAGAAAATTACCAACACAACTGTTTTCAAAAGCGAGTTTCAAATGATCGTTTATTTTGTTTTTGATTTTTAATGTTGACTGACCTCACGTGAACTCAAGTTTAAATGAAAGTTCCAGGTAAATGGATTTTTTTTAAATTTGTTTTAATCGATTTTTTTATCGAATGTGGTTGTCTGTCATCCCGCGAACATTTTAAGATGAAAATGAAAATAATCAGAGGGGCGCTTTCTAAAGAAATAGGTTTGTATCTTCAATTGATATGGGATGACAAAATTGTAATCTTACTTGAATTTTGTCAATGCATATTAATTAAAGACACAAACCTAATTTTTTCAGAGAACGCTCTTTCGATTATTTTCATTTTCATCTTCAAATGTCCACGAGGTGACAGATAACCATATTCAATAAAAACATCTATTTAAATAATATATTAACCAGTATTTATCACATAAACTTATGAAAATTTTCTCATTTCTTCGTAATTAAATACAAAAATCGAGTTTTTTCAGAAAACACCCATCCAATTATTTTTATTTTCATCTTAAAATGTTCGTGGGATGCCACATTACCATAAACAATCAAAAAATCCCGTTTGCCTGGAGCAAACATGGTAAAGATTGTTTTTGTGAAAAGAAACAGAAGATTAATTCACGGTTTTAATCGTGATGTTATTGTGAGTAATTTTATTGTGCTTGATAGTAAAAATTTCAAATTTGTAAACAATTTTTTAAATACTGTAATTCCTAATGATTTCCATAGTTCCCGGCAAATTTCAGAAATTACTGAGGGTTTTCCGTAGTTTCGGAAATTTTACATGCCTCCTTTTTTCCACATTTCCCAGTCCACATTTTTAATTTCATATCGCTTTCAATAAAAAATTACACTGAGGAAAATGTTTGTTTGAACACTCTTGTTTGACTGAAACAAAACTTTTACTTGAATTTAGCAAATTTTGTTTGATTCACGCAAAATTTGTTTAAATCAAACAAATTCTTTGCTAAAGTCTAACATATTACATATTTCTTTAACATAGTTTTAAACAAATTTTTATTTATTTTGAACAGAGTTTTTGTTCAATTTCAATAAATTTGGTTTGATTATAATAAAATTTTATTCAATTCATATAAAGTTTGCTTAATGCAAGTAAAAGTTTGGCCGTGGCCACATGTACCGAAATTTCTGTACAAATAGCTGCACTTTTTCAGTACATATAGAGGCTGCCTAAAAGTTTGCTTAAATAAAATAAAATGCGTTCAAACAATTTTTTAACTGACCCTATATCAAAGAAATAATATGTTTGAGTCTAACAAAGAATTTACTTCATTTAAACAAATTTTCTGTGAATCAAACATAATTTGTTTAAATCCATCAAAATTTGTTAAATTCACGTATCACTTTTGTACAAATCAAACCTCGAATCAAACGAAGTGTATTCAAATAAATTTTTTCTTTATTCAAACCTTTTTCTCAGTATATAACTAAACTTGAATGCATAAGATTTGAAATTATTCCCTTTTTTAAGTCTTCAGCTATGGAAAATGGTTCAATTTTAAACTCTTGAAATTCAAAATTTGTCAATAAAACTGGTCACTTGAGAAAATAATTGTTCAACCTTATCAGAATCTTTAAGGTAAAACCTATTTACTTTACGAATATTTGAATGAAACTCTTAAATCAAACATTTTTCGAAACAATTCTAAATATAATAAAGAATTGAATTAGGAATTGAATGTCTTTATTAATGAATAAAACAGTAGTTATTTATACCTTTTAAATGACCTATTAGTATTTTTAAATAAACTTTTCTACAGTAATAAAATAGTATTCCAGTCGAATAAAAATTATTTTCTTTTTTTAAATATAAAAACAAGGATTAACATGATAAATGAACTCTTTTTCTTGAGTTAATTCCTGTACTACGCGGCTTTTACGTGACCTATTAGCATCAAATGCTGTTTTCTAAAGTGGGAAGTGACTCCAGATCAAAGTTACGACCAGCTTTTCCTAGAGTTATAGTTCGACGCTTGGCCCTGTTTCCAGCCTTTCATCTTCTTCAAAATAACTCTCTATCTACAAAAAATAGTGTAATAAAAGAGGGAACGAAAATTCGACTCCTGGGAGGAATATCTCAACTTAAAGGTTTCTAATTTAAAAAAAGAATTCAAACTTGTGTCATGTTTTACACAGGACAAGTGTTTGCTCAACAAGTTTTCGTTTCTAAATTGCTTAAATTCTATTTGCATTCACTTAACAAGTTTCTACCTAAACTTGAATATTTTGAAAATAAATATTTTCTTTCTTCTCTGAATTTACAATTGTAATAATTACATTATTCTGTGTGTGTATTGTGTTTATATTTTAAATAGATTGCTTAATTGAATCAATATGAATTCATACTCTGTAGTGCACAAAATTTTTTTCATTAATGGAAATAAGTAGAGGAGGCCACCCTATAGTAGATAATCATTAATTTAAAACACGAATAAATGTAAAAAAATTAATTTAATTTAATTAATAGTCAAGACACTATACGTGATAATGAATGAAAATTACAATCAAGTATTTCACGTATATTTGTGCTTTTAATTAATAATAATCTATTGTAAGTTCATTATCTACTGTAGATTGGTCTTCCCTATATGTATCATTCTTCTCTGGTACATTTTGCTCGTCATTTATGCTAACAACATAGTTATAGTTTACCTATAACATTTTTAGCCTCTTTTGGAAGCAGGAACCTAACTGTCAATGGAAAATCTCGCATAAGCAAGAAAATATGGCCTACAATGGGAAGTACTGAGCATTGCAAAACAAAGTTCCCAGTTATCCATAATGGGCCTTCTAGAATCTAGAATCTGGGTTTAAATTGCATATTCCAGGCACAGAAGTTCTGAAATAAAAATTCTATACCTTATTCAACATTAGAAAACAAAATTTGCAATTGTAATTCAAGTCTTTATTTTAAATGGAGAAATAATAAATCATATGAGAAAAGTAATATCAAAGTATTCAGAATGTGAAAGTACTAAAAGTATTAAAAGAATTATAAAAGAATTATAATTCTTTTACAATTCCCAAACTTACAATCAAATCTCCCCCTTATAACGTTCCCAGCTTATTATAATAAAATAATAATAATAACACAAAACATGGGACCCCCTAAAAATTCCAACAGTGACATTTTTTTTCAGTAAATTCATATTGAGCGGCAAAATAAGTAGATAAGTATGGCTTTAATGAAAATTATTAAACATTGATTTTGTATGTAGGTTTACCTTATTTTCAATCAAAATTTGGTATGACGTCACTTATTTTTGTAGTTTTTGTAGAAACATACGCAAGAGGAAATTTGTGTCGAAGCTCGCGTGTTACATCGGATAAATTGAATACAAGTAATAAGATTCTAGGTGTCTTGCACTCTCAATCGGATTAACTCTGTTTGAATGTCCGTGTAATGATTAGGAGATTAAGGCCAAATCGAAATATGGCTTCGGCTATTCGTTTACCTCATTTGCAAATTAGTTGTCCCAAGAATAAGTAGCAGGGATCAAGTATTTTTTATAAGATTTTATCTCCGATCTTTAGGTGTCAAGGAACTGTTTTTTTTTCAAGTGGCTTGACGGTTGACATGCCTTAATGACTAATATAATTGATAATTTATTTGTAAAACTGAAATGAAAATAGTAAAAATACCTAGAAATAAATATTCCATTTTTGGAATATTATGGCAATGACAGAAAACGCTTTTAATACAAGATTATCAATTTTAAATGAAACTTTCATGGTTGAAATATTTAAAGCTAAAGAATTACATTCACAAACTTGAAAGATCGTTCATTCAAAATGTGCAAATTTGAAAATGGCCAAATTAGACGGTTTTGTGCTATTTCGACCGAATTCGACAATTTTGAAATTAAGTTTTCATAAAGTTTCAATAGTTTTGTAATCAAATGTTCAATTGGAAGCTTTGAAAGATTAGAAAATTTAAAGTCATGAAAGTTATACAATTTTTAAATTATGAGAAATTCAAAGTTGAGCAATTAAATTGAACAATTTAATAGTTTCAAAGTGAAATGTTTAAACTTGAAACATCCAAAAAATTCTGGCTTCATACTTAAAGAACAAAAATTTTCAACGCCCTGAAATAAAAAATTTCCGGATTTTAAAGTATTTGTAATTCTACAATTTCGAACTAAAGCTTCTAAAGTAAAGCAAGTTCAATTTTGAATCGTTCGACAAGAAAAAATGTTCAATTTTCAATTTGAAAAAAAATAGTTTTAAATTGCAGTTTTCGGAATTCGCAAAAGATACAAGTGTAATGAATTTGGATTTGAAAAGTTAAATATACACCACTACGTAAAAGTAACCCTTCAAAAATATCTAAAATTAAAACATCATTATAGGCCATATTCATAAAGGCTGTTATTTTATTTATTTACTTGAATATCACAATGTTCAATAATTCAAAATTCAGACTCTGTTTTTTTTCTAAATTTAATATTATATACATAAAGGCAAGCGAAAAATAATTTAAGAAGGGGACAACTGAAAAAAGTAAAACAAATTGAACTCCAGTACAGTCGTTTATGTATTTTTTTGCGAGCTTCAGAAACACTTAATCTTTCAAATGAGCCATAAAACATCCATGTAAAAGTTACGGCGGAGCCAGAATGTCCATATCCGAAAACTGTAAATATTAAAATTGGTCGCTTTTTGAAAATAAATTGAATAAAAGTTAATTTCCGATATACCTTCCTTTCTATTTTTTTGAGTACAAAAACCTCCTGTGCTTTCGAATGAGCTATAAATATATCTCTAATTCTTATAGGACAGCCAGAAATTCCAACACCGAAAGCTGTAAATTTTGTAATTTATCACTTCTTAGAAAAAAATGAACTAAAAAGTAATATCCTACAGAGTTTTCTCTATTTTTTCAATCATCAGGACCGCCTAAGCTTTCAAATGAGCCATAAAATTCCCGGTACCACCACAGAAGAGCCAAAATTTCCATAACCGGAAACACCCTTATGCAATTCTATAAATAGGGAAAAAGAAGAATAGATAGAGATTTTAAGTCCAAAGTATTAAAAAATGAATTTTAAATTTGACATATGCATGGGTAAGCTCAAATTATGAATTACAATTCTCTGATTGTATTCAATCTAGAAACCATGCCATTGAAGTGTTTCGTCGAAGCTTTATTATACAAAGTTATACCTAAAGTATATAACTAAATTAAAAAAAAAACCTCAGTCATTTTTCACTGCTTCCTGAGTAAAGAAATGACTATAATTTTCGTAGTAAACGTCACTGAAACTTCAGTAACTTTTTCTACTGAAAAATCAGTGAATAACAAAAGGATTTTCATTGACTTTTCAGTGACTTTCACTGATTCGCAGGGGATTTTTGCTGATTCCACTGTTTCAGAGAATATAAGATTAAAACATGAGAAACTTGTAATTAAACTACACTAAATTGAATAATATTTAGTGCATTTTTGTTTAATCTGACGTTGTATACATTTGAACAAATTCAAATTCCATTCTACGTATGTACAATGCTGCTCTAATTTTCATTGTGCACTCTCTTTTGAATCCGGGAAAAGCTTCAATTAAACCATGGAAATTTACTACTTTTATCAGTAAAATTTACTAAAGAATCAGTGAATTCCTTACTGATTTTATTTTTAGTGGCACACTTTTCACTAATTTAGATATTGGGAGCATCTTTCAAATAGTCCTATTTAGAATCAGTTAATTTTAAACCTTATGATTTAGATGCATTCCGAGAAGCATGCTGAATTTCATGATTAAAAACCACGCCTTTAAACCACGCTTAATAAACAAAAAGTCGTACAATACCGTCTTTTTGCGAGAAGTGAGTAAATTTTTACTAGAATGTCAGAAAGTAGGACTGGGACTTATTAAAAAATAATATCATCTTATGCAAACCAGGGTAATAACCTTAGAAGGAAATAACTACCCTCTGTAAAGAATAGAAAGTTATATCTTGTTTCTTTTATATTTTTAGACGCAACTCTTAAAATACTTAGCTTTCTAAATAAATCTGCATCACAACTTAGAATTAGAAAATATTTTATTAAACATAATTTGAAGGACTTGAAGACACTTCAAGGGATGCTTTTTTTTAATTTTCACTGATGATTCTGTTAAATAAAGCGTTTTCTAACTCTCAGTTGTGATGCCGATATATTTTAAAACCTAAGTATCTTAAGAGTTGGGTCTAAAAAGAAAAAAGAAACCGCATATAACTTTCCATTCTTTACACAGGGTATTTACTTCTTTCTAAAGGGTAGTACCCAAGTTTGCATAAGGTGATATTACTTTTTAATAAGTCCCAGTCTCTTTTTCTGACATCCTGGTAAAACAGTTACGCACTCTCAAAAACACAGTATTTGACCATTTTTTGTAATGAGAGTGGTCTAAAGGTTCAAAAACGGAAGTCAAATTGTCTTTAAATTATTTTAAAAAGTATGAAATATTTAAATAATATTTCTGAAGTCATCCTAGGACATTTCTTATGAGAAATTATGTGAACAACTGTGAAATAAGCCAAAAAGGGGTAGTTCTTAAAAGTTTAAGGGTACTTTTCTATTACTGGCACACATTCTAACTTTTAAAAGGTCATTTTCAATCATTCAAGGCCGAAAATATCTCAGCTATATGAAAAATGCACATTATATACGTTCAATCCCCTGTACAGGGTAAATTTTCACTTTAAGGGGTAGTGTTCTGAATAAAATTAGGCTAAAATTATTTTCAGTGATACCTACCATCATTTTATTGTAATGCTTATTGCTTTTACGTAAGTCATTTGTCATTTTTACATAACAAAAAAAATTAACACTTTTTAGCGCTTAAAGGTCATGGTCCAAGGGTTAATTATTTTTATTTATAAAAAATTGCAAATTTATATTCAAACAAAAATTAAAGT
>JAUMHM010000005.1:43990838-44025717 GCA_032362435.1 Melikaiella ostensackeni
AAAAACAATATTCTTCTAATCTAACAATTCATCATTTTCATACCTGTTGTTTTTCCTATAAAATTACCCCTGATGAGGATTTCTAAATTGACTTCGAAACATGTTGGGTCCTCAGTAGTATAAAAAACACGGAGAAAAGAAAGAGTGTGAGGATAGTTTTGGTTCACTCTTTCTTTTTTCTCCCTCTTTTTTCTTTCTGTTGTGTACATTTATTGTACATCTGTCTCTAATGTGCCGAAAAGACCGGTAGTCTCAAAGTCTATTTTTGAATTGTAAATTTTTTGGGTGTTCTTTTTCAGTACGCAAAAAATTTTCACAAAAAAAAAATAGATTTCATTTCGATCTTTAAGAAATTTAAAAGAGAGACATAAACAAAGATTGTTCTAATCTGCAGGCAGTGCAACTTAAAGTCACAGAATTAGTCGCCAGTTAAGTATGTTGTTTTTCAAGGGAAATAAGATTACACATATTTCACCGTTTTGAGAAAAAAATTCATTTTCGCAAAGTTATGAGTGTTTGAAATTTTACGGATGTTTTTCAAAAAAATACAATTTTTTTATTTACACCTTTATAACTTTTGACCTAATTGAGATACTTAAGTTTTCTTTCTAGACTCTAGTGAGGCTAATTGTCGCCTTTCAAAATCTGCTGGAAAATTAGAAAAATATTGAAAATTAACAAAATGGCGACGATTTTTGACATTTTTTGTTGTTTAATTTGTACTTCTATGAGGAAGACATTTTGCGAGTTTTATGCGGGCCGAACCCTTTATGCGGCCATGAGAATTTTTGTTCAATAAATTTAATTTACGCATTTTTCTTACGAACAACAGCCGATTCGACAAAATTCTAAAAAAAAAATTTTCTTATTTCAAAAAGTTCTGCAAGAAATACTTCTTACTCTTTCATGACATCTTGCATCGTTCGCGAAAAAAAAGAAAAAATTCAATTTTTCAAAAAAAATTCTCGTGGCCGCAATAAATTAGGGTTTTCTATGAAATTCGCCTTTATCTTCCTGGCTGAATTTTGAAAAGCTGGCAAATTGATTTTATGGGAAACCCTATTTTTTTATTTTATCAAATATTTTTTTAATATTCGTGCTTATATACAGAAGATATTCTGAAAGGTTTATGGAGAACAAATCTTTTTTGTGATCACGCGATTTTTTTTGGAAAATGGAATTTTTAAATTTTTTTGCAAAGGTTGCAAGGTATTATGAAATTGTAAAAGGTATTTCTTGCAGAACTTTTTAAAATACGCGATTTTTTCTTTGACAAATCTATCGTTGGTCGTAAGAAAAATTCGAAAATTCATTTTTTCTCAACAAAATTCTCTTGACTTTCAATACTTTCACAAAAACCGCCGCCATTTTGTTAATTTTTAATAATTCATTAATTTTCCGGCGGATTTCAAAAGACGACAATTGGCCTCACGAGTGTAAGAAAAGAAAACTTAAATATCTCAGTTAGATCGAAAGTTATAAAGGTTTAAAAAAAAATGCATTTTGTTTAAAAACAACCCTAAAATTGCAAACACTCATAACTTAGCGAAAATGATTTTTTTCTCAAAACGGTGAAATACATGTCGTCTTATTTCCTTTTAAAAACAACATATTTAAGAGGCGAATGATTCAATGACTTGAAGTTGCACTGCTTGTCTGATTTGAATTGGATTCGGTCTGTATTTAAAACGATATTTTGCTTCTTCTACGTTTTTAAATTGAAGTTTTACAATTGTTAGTTGCAAGCCTCTATATTTTTTACCTAGAAGAAGCAAATATCACATTCAGAAATGCAGAATCAAGGGTGCTCCTCTGCCCCCATATGCGCCGCATTGCCCCAATTTACGGCATTGCAAAAAAAAAAAACGTAAAATTTCGATATTTTCGAAAAATTTGAATAACTCTGGAAATATTTAACATTTTTCAAAGTTCTAAGACACCTTTTAAAGGTGAGTCTCTATAGTATGCTGCTAAATTATTAAGGTTTTTTTTAGAATTGTTTTCCTTGTTTCCACCCTAGGGTGAACTTGGTGCAAAAAAGTCTCAAAATTTCAAATAATGATTGTATAAGCCACATGATTAAAAAAAAACTCAAAACAATAATATTTTGATAAATATCACTGAAATTTATTAAAATAAATTAAATAATAATTTTTTAAATTTTGTAAGTATTTACACATTTTTGAAATTTTGCAACTTTTGTGCAGGAAGTTTTACCCTAGAACCTAGAGCATAATCTAGGAAAATGATTATAAAAATATCCTTATAATTTGGAAAAATACTATGGCGACTTACCTTTAAAATGAGCCCAAGAACTGTAAAAAATGTTAATTATTTTCAGAATTATTACGAGGACAAAATTTTCATGGTAATATTATAAAAATTAAGGGACTTTAGAAAAAAATTATACAATTATAAATAAAAATACAAAATAAAAAAATATTTTTTAATAAATTTAAGATCAAATTTATTATTATATATTAATTTATATTGAAATCATACTGCTTTAAAAATAATGGTCATATTTTCTATCTATATAACAACCATTAATTAAAATGTATTCTTGAAAAATTGAATACCCATAACATGTTTATGTAGTTCGACTTGAAAAAAATTATAAGTCATTTCTCCATTTTAATAACGAGAAACATCATGCAAAAGTTTTTAAATTCTTGGCCAATTTTTTTTTTAATCAAGTCGATCCAATAAAAGTATAGTGTTTCCGCTTACCAAATTTTATAACACAAAATAATCATAAACGATATTTATACAGTTTTAATCTTTCATCACTATTTTTATAGAAAATGTATCTACATTTTAAAAAATGATGACAATTTTTAAAATCTCAGAAGCAGTTGCAAAATTATTTATTTAAAAATAAAAAAACATTCTAGATAATTCAAAATATTTTATGAGATTATAAAGCTGTTTCCCACACTTTAATATTCAGCCAGGGATTATATTATCTAATAGCAATTCACGCTAAGCAATCTCATTTGCCAGATATGTAATTCGCTCGTGTTTTCCGCAAAACGAGGCACAAATTTTTTCACCATTTCAATTTGATAAAATTGCAATGCAATAAATTCAAAATGCAAATGAAGGAACGTGACCTAGCGGTGAACAGCTCCGTTTCCTTTTTAATGATACCTCTTGGCAGTATGGTGAAACATTTTCCGGTACTAATTTGCCACATCGTAAATAAATTGAAGGACTTTCACTCGTATGTTACGAAAATATAAGCCATATACACACTTTTTAATACCCTCTTTTTTATTCCTTGAGCATTGCATTTTTTTCTTGTAGACAAGACAACTGAAAATCGTAAAATGGAGAAAAATTCCAAATACCAGGATTATTGAGAAATTTTATATTTTTCAGGAGTCTTGCACATTGTAATAAATTATTTAATGATGGACGTTAAACCCTTCTATGCACCTTTAAATGGCAGGCGGTGATTGTATTCGCAAGTATAGACATTAAGATAAGACGAAGCTTTTTTGACATTTTTTCCATAAACAATCATTTCTCTATCATAAAGTTACAAGTTTCAACAAATTGGATTGTTTCTTTTATTTTGCCCTTCAAATTAATATTCTTTTATTAGCGTTTTTCTTTTTAGAAACAAATTTCAAAGCTGAATTAACTATAAATTACTTTTAATCTTTGTGAATTGTTATCACGGAAACGATTAATACTTTATGCAGAAGCAGAAAAACGACGCCAGCAAAAATTATTCAAAACGATTATACATTAAACGGACAAAACGAACAGGCGAACAGTTTTGCTCACTTTAACTTTTTTACAAAAGTTTTAAATAAATTTTCAATTTTAAGTCCAACTTATAAACTTAGCAATTTAATTATTTTTCTTTATAGTTATCATGAGTCCTGTCAAGTGGCCCGAGAAATGAAAAATTGTTACACTTTGAAATTGAACGATTTGAAACATTTCTGTTTGGAAGTACATATATACAAATTATGACTATTTCTATTCACAAATAATTCATTTTTGATATTTCAATTTCAAAAGTTTTAATACTGCAAGTTAAAATTAAATTATTAAGTCTGGAATTGTATTTTTCGATTGTAATTAAAAAATTGTTTAGTTTTTATACGACATTGAGGCCAAAACTTATTCCAAAAAGAGTCATGAGCCGCTAGTTAGTAATTCGTGAAATAGAATAAGCCATACAGTGCTGACGGGCTCACATACTCGTACATTCTCAAATATTTTTCAGAATTAGTTTTTTAATCTAATATTATACATTCATTTCTAATTCTGATAATTTGAATGTTTGATGTATCGAATCAAAAATTGTTTACTATTGTGCGCTCAAAATTATAAATTTTTCAATAATGAATTTTTTCTAATTGAAATTGTATAACTTTGATAGCTTCACAATTTGAAATCATACAATTTCAAATATGTACCTTTAATTTCGAATTATTAAAAAAAAACGCTTTTTTTGAAAACGCTTTCAATTTTTAAATGTTTATTTTTTCTAAGTGTACAAAATGTTACATTATTCAAATTTATACTCGTTCCATTAGATATTTTTCAGTTCTGAATGTTTCCATTTAAAATTGTCCCATCGTAAACATTTCAGAACAATTGCTAAATTTTTAACAAATTTGCAATTCCATATTTCCCTTTTGAGGATTTCCATATTTGAAATTCAATTTTATATAATACTTTTGAATAGTAAGTGGAAACTTCCAGGTTTCAAGGCTTTCAGTTCAGATTAGTAATAAATGAAATTCTAACAGCTTGAAAGCTATGTAAAAATATTAATTTGTATTACATTTAAAGTTGCATATTAAATCTTAATGTAAACATTTTCAATTTTGCAAAGAAAAATGTTCCGTTTTGAATTTTTGAATTTTAGGTTTTCTAAAATTTTTATCTTAAATTTATTTAATTTCGAATGGTTCCAATTTCATTGGATTTTAGAATTTTGAAAGCTTGCTTTGGAATTTTTTTTCTATATATTTTAAATATGAATTTTTTCCGTAGCGAAAGCTTCATTGCAGCGATTGTTTTTGTAAAAGAATATTATATCAAATAAAAGATTAAATGAAATATATAGAATTGATAAAGGGGTACAATTTCAAATTGAGCAATTCGATTATACTCGGATGGCGGTCATCGTACTGTATGGGGTCTATTTCTCCAGAACTAAAAACTCCATATCAGCAGAAATATTTCAACTACCATATTTATTTTATTTTATATTATTTTACATGGCGAAAACTCAGTTTTCAAAAAAAATGGCAAAAAAACTACTTGTTATTAACTTTTAGTAAATTAAAAACAATTTTCATCCAATAACTTTTAATTTTGATCACCAACCCCTTTGTATTGTGCCCGGAAAATGTTCTAACAAATGCAAAATAACAGTTTTATATCAAATTCATGCTAAAGACGGGATTTTAAAAAAATCGACATTAATTCTTATTATTCAATGAGTGATAATTATTATTTGTTAAAAAGTTGTATTTTTTCCTGTATCTCATGAACATTTATAGTATTTTCTAGAATTAATGACACCTTTAATGAATGCCTGGGATTATATTGTTTGTTTAGGACATTTTGCAATTGTTTAAAGAATTTATATTTGTTTATATGATTATAGAGTAGAACGTTCTCGAATTCATTTATTAGTTAAAATTTTTGTTTCTACAAAATCAAGAAAAGTTAGTATTTTCTGTAATTAACGACACACTTAATGAATGAAAAGGAGTAATATTTTTGTTAAATACATTTTAAACTTATTTAAATAATTATTAATCTCTTAAATCTGGCTTTTCATGGGAAAGGTGGAGAAAATTCTTTTTTTTTTTAAATTTCTTACGCTGTGTCGCTTATTGATTAAGTATTTTCTTCTTTCAGAAGTTATACCTGCATTTCTTAAACAATTATTATTATTAATATTATTATTATTATTAAAATATATCTCAGGCTTAAGATGGTTACAGTCCAATATGTCAAAGGCACTTTTTGAGTTGGATATTTGTACCAAACTGAATATATTGCACGGGGCTATACTGGTTTACCATATATCATCAGTCGCGGACGCATTTTGGTAATGCAATCAAGTGATCTGATAAGAGTGATATGCATAATTTGACATATTGGGTAGCCTGGTATAATTTTTACCCCACCATCCACGGGCTGGGTTGCAGCTAAGTGCATGGTGGGGGGACCTACAGCTTGAGGTGGAATCCAAACCACCAGATCCTCAATAAAAGTACATGGAAAAATTTCCAGAGTTACCGGCTCAGGGATCGAACCCCGGACCTCCAGTAGAAAGTGTTATTATTATTATTATTATTATTATTTAGTGCAAGAGATTAGAAAAAAAAAAGAATTTTCTCTACCTTTCGCATGGAAAGTCAGAATTGACAAATGTAATAAACATTAGATATTACTCATAAAATTCATTACGTGTGACATTCATTCCAGAAAATACCAACTTTTCACGATTTACAGGGAAAATACAACATTTTTCAAGAAATAATGATTGCTTAACCAATTTAAAATTAGCTAGGAAATACTTTAAAAGTTGTCAGTTTTAAATTATTCCTTGAACAATTCTTACGAAGTTACTGAAATTTAATTTACAAAAAGTTAATGATTTCCCCATGTGAAATCCCACATTAATTTCAAAGGCCCGGAAGCACGTGTTAGTATTCATCGATTTGAAAAAAATGGGATTTTCTTTCTCTCGGAACCTCACAAATGGGGGGAGGAGGCATCGTTGCTATCTACAAAAAAAAATTTTGGACCAATCTAATGTATACTTTTGAAATGAAATAAATTAAATAAAAATTTAAGTTATTTCATGCATTCATTGCAGAAAAAACAAAACAAAACGAATACAGGCAATATTACTTTGAATCTAGGACATAAAAATATTTACAATCCTTTCTAATTTTTTTCCTGAAATCTCAGAGGTAGACTTCTATAGTTTTCAGTATAACATTTACGAGGCATGCCTCCCGCGAAGCAGGAGACCTTTTTGTGTATGTCACATGTAGTAAATGGATAGTTGGAATGCACATGAATGCGGGAAAGATCATCGAGAGGGAGAGAGGCGGTAAAATATATATGAAACCAACATTACCAACACGAAGTCTGGTTGGCAATTATCTATTAACTGGGGGAAAGGAGCGCCTATGGGGGACTGAGATTGCTTCCAGTTTAGACTTTTAAAGTTTAGAGTTTACACGCTTGACTGGTTACATGTTTACCCCTTTCCAGGTCGGTTTCCTCATTAAAAAACAGTAGCGCTAACCATTAAAACGACATCGGTATAGTGGTAGGTAGCTACCTGTTGGCGCATTTTATGACACATTTACCTACATTCCATGGACATTTCCGACTCACTCTCTCTTTGTCTCCTACTCTTTGTCTTTTGTCTGTTTGTCTCCCCCGCTCATCTCGAATTATTGTCTTCAATCCTTGCAACATCGATAGATTCCCACGCAGACTCCTGATGCTGATGCCTTTAGAATGCCTTCAGTTTCTAATACATTACAATATTACATGCATCTTGCATGAGAATTTTATCATTTAGTGACCTACTTTATTATTCACTTTTAGGCGGAGGTACCCCTATGAAAGAAAAAAACAGTGGGGAGATTAATTCAAGTCTTCTGGAGTGATTTGAAGTACTTTTAAGAAACTGAGGGTATTTTGAACTTACTGAAGTCTCATGAAAAAACGTAAGTCTTCTGAAGTAATGTTAAAATAGTTGAAGTATTCCGAAGTAATTGGAGCCTCCTGTAGTAAATAAAATCTCCAGAGATGTCTGAATTAAGCAAAATTAGCTCAAGTCTCTAAAATTTTATTGGAACTATTGTGAAGTAATTGAATTTTCATGAAATAATTTTAATGAAGTTGAATTATTTCGATGTAACTGGAGCCTCCTGGAGTAACTGAAGTCTCCTAAAGTTACTTGAAGTATTGTGAAGTAACTGAAGTCTTCTGAGGTTACTTCAAGTATTGTCAAGTAATTGAAGTTTCCTGAAATAATCTTAATCAAGTTGAAATATTCCAAAATCACTAAAGTCTCCTGAAGTGACTGAATGAGTTTTAGTGAAGCTGAATTATTTCGATGTAACTGGAGCCTCCTGAAGTAACTGAAGTCTCCTAAAGTTACTTGAAGTGTTGTGAAGTGACTGAAGTCTTCTGAAGTTATTTGAAGTATTGTGAAGTAATTGAAGTTTCCTGAAATAATCTTAATCAAGTTGAAATATTCCAAAATCACTAAAGTCTCCTGAAGTAACTGAATAAGTTTTAGTGAAGCTGAATTATTTCGATGTAACTGGAGCCCCTGAAGTCTGAAGTCTCCCAAAGTTATTTGCACCATTGTGAAGTTACTGAAGTTTCCTGAAATAATTTTAATCAAGTTGAAATATTCTAAAGTCACTAAAGTCTCCTGAAGTATCTGAAGTCACTAAAGTATTTAAATAAATTTGATTGAAGTTGAATTATTCCGATGTAATTGGAGCCTCCTGAAGTAAGCCAAGCTTCCTGAAATAATTTGAATCAATTCGAAATATTCTAAAGTCACTAAAGTCTCTTGAAGTATCTGAATAAATTTCAGTGAAGTTGAATTATTTCGACGTAACTGGAGTCTCCTGGAGTAACTGAACTCTCCTAAAGTTACTTGAAGTATTGTGAAGTAACTGAAGTCTTCTGAATTTATTTCAATTATTGTGAAGTAATTGAAATTTCCTGAAATAATTTCAATCAAGTTGAAATATTCTAAAGCCACTAAAGTCTCCTAAAGTATCTGAAGTCTCCTAAAGTTACTTGAATTGTTGTGAAGTAACTGAAGTGATTTTAATCGAGTTGCAGTATTCCATAGTCACTAAAGTCTCCTTAAATAAATGCAGTCTCCTGAACTAACTGAAGTATATAAAGTAATTTTAACGAATTTAAATTATTTCGAAGTAACTGGAGCTTCCTGAAGTAAATGAAGTCTCCTGAAATGTCTGAACTATGCTGAATTACCTGAAGTCTCCTACAAGTACTTGAGGTATTTTGAAGTGATTGAAGTTTCCTGAAATAATTTTTATCAACTTGAAGTATTCTAAGGTCACAAAAGCCTTCTTAAATAAATGAGGCCTCCTGAAATGACTAAAGTAACTGAAGTATCGGACTTAATTTTAATGAAGTTGGAGTATTCTGAAGTAACTGAAGTCTCATGAAGTAACTAAAGTCTTCTGAAGTAATGTTAATGAAGTTGAAGTATTTGAAAGTAACTGGAACACGATTACCGCTGGACCAGGAAACCGGGAAATGACCGGGAATTTATTTATTAACTGAGAATTTTTAATGTTTTCATTATTAAAAACCATTTTTAATAGTTTAGAAGTTGGTCGACGGGGATTAGTAGAAACATTTCTAACGTTACATAATTTTGAAAACTATAATTCCATGCATTTTGAAGTTTGTCAAATTTAAAAAGAAACTTTCGCTAAAGAACTTCAATAATAATTTTTTAATTTCCTAGGATGCATTCATTAATATGTTTCAAAATTACAGTTAAAAAAATTATGTTACTAGCCCGGATATTCAATAAAGGAAGGACAGAATACGTTTCAAATCAGGCACGTTCTACACTTCAAGTTGCAGAATAAAATAAAATACAAAATTTTTTAATACTCCGATAGTTTTTATCAAATTCAGATACATCTCAAAGTTTCTTTCTAGATTCTGGTGATGCTTATATTGTCGTTTTTTTAAATTCGCCGGAAAATATTTCAAAATTAAAAAATGGCAGCGAATTGTTTGAAAATGTAAAAATAAGTGTATTTTCAAAAAAAAGGCCTACACTTTTTTCAGATTTTTTGCTGAATTTGTCTTGTTATTAGAGAACACATCCTGCGAGATTTATGTATGTGGGATAAACTATTACGTTGACATGAGATTTTTTTATAATAAAATCGAATTTTCGTATTTTTTCGGAAAGAGTGGAAAAAAATATCCTGCATGGCTAAAAAAATGGTTTGGCCCGCATAAAACTCACATGGTGTCTTCCTTATGAAAGAATAAATTAAGGAGAAATTGATAAAACATATCAAAGTATGAGAAGAGTAAACTTTTCCTGAATCTAGAAAAAATGTATTAGTTGAATTAGGTCAAAAACTATCGAAGTTTAAAGAAAAAAATGAAATTTTTCTTTTTTTGAAAAGAAACGTTAAAATTCAAATACCCGTAACTTTATAGAAGTTTTTCTTTACTCAAAAAGGAAAAATACGGGTCGCCTAGGTTCCTTTAAAAACAACATATTTCTTCGCCAAAACATTTTGTTACTTTTGAAATTTAGAATGTTAAAATATCTTGAACTTATTGTTCTCACGTTCTCTAATATTATTAGTAAAAAAATTTAATAGCATCCATATTAGTTTAAAAAATTGATGATATAATAATTGAGAGAATAAGAAAAGCCATTGTATCGAAGATAATATTTTTGATTGTATGTATTAACTGTTCTCCATTAAAAACTATTTTTTCAGTGGCCGGGAAGTTTTTTCCTCTACTTTGCTGGAGCCCCTTGAAGTAAAATGAAGTCCCCTGAAGAGCCTAACTAGTCTAATGTAACTAAAGTCTTCTGAAGTGATTTTATTCAAGTTGAAGTATTCTGAAGTCACTGAAGTCTCCTGAAATAAAGAAAAGTTTCTGGTGTGTCGGAACTATGGCAAAGTAACTAAAGTCTCCTAAAGTAACTTCAGAAGTATCATGAAGTAAATGAAGTCTCCTGAAGTAATTTGAATAATTTTGAAACATTCTGAAATCATTGAAGTCTCCCGAAACGCTTGAAAGCTCCTGTTGTGTCTGAACTATGCTAAAGTAACGGAGGTCTCCTAAAGTAACAACATGAAATATTGTGAAGAAACTGAAATCTCCTGAAGTAACTGACGTCTCTTCAAGTAACTAAAGTCTCCTGAAGTAACTGTATGCTCATAAAGTAACATGAAATACTGTGAAGTAATTAAAGTCTCCTGAAGTAATTTTAATCAAATTGAAGTACTCTGAAGTCTCCTGAAAGTAATTTTGATCAAATTGATGTATTCTGAAGACATTGAAGTCACCCAAAGTAAATTAAGGCTCCTGGCGTGTCTGAACTATGCTAAAGTAACTTGGATCTCTTAAAGTATCTTCAGAAGTATTGTGAAGTAACTGAAGTTTCCTGAAATAAATGAGGGCTCCTGTTGTCTCTGAAATATGCTCAAGTAACGGTAGTCTCCTGAAGTAACAACATAAAGTATTGTGAAGAAACTAAAATCTCCTGAAGTAACTGACGTCTCTTCAAGTAACTGAAATTTTCTGAAGTAACTGAAGGCTCAT
The DNA here is from genome assembly GCA_032362435.1 of Melikaiella ostensackeni. Taxonomy (NCBI): domain Eukaryota; kingdom Metazoa; phylum Arthropoda; class Insecta; order Hymenoptera; family Cynipidae; genus Melikaiella; species Melikaiella ostensackeni. The sequence goes on from JAUMHM010000005.1 coordinate 44,002,200, forward strand.
ACAGTATTTTGAGTATCTTGTGATATTATAAAGTAATTAAATTCTCCCGACGTAAATTTCAACAAGTTGAAGTATTCTTAAGTCTCCTGGAAGTAGTTTTCATCAAACTGATGTATTGTGAAGACATTGAAGTCACCTGAAGTAAATGAAGGCTCCTAGTGTGTCTGAACTATGCTAATGTAACTGAAGTCTCCTGAAGTAACTTCAGAAATATTGTGAAGTAACTGAAGTTTCCTGGAGTAATTTTAATTAAGTTGAATTATTCTGAAGTCACTGAAGTCCCCTGAAATAAATGAAGGCTCCTGGTATGTCTGAACTATGCTAAAGTAACGGAAGTCTCGTAAAGTAACTTCAGAAGTATTTTGAAGTAACTGTGGGCTTATAACTAATTTACAAATTTACTAATTTACTTTAGTAAAAATTTCTACTATATATTAGTTGTATTTCTATATTTTTCTATTAGTTTTCAACTTCTTCACTCAAGTTTTAATAAAAAATGACTAATAATAATTAATATAAATTTTTACTTGAGTAAATTAGTGAGTGAGTAAATTAGTGAGCCTTGAGTAAATTAGTGAGTATTTTCACTACTTTAGATTTTGAGTGCTTCTGTAATATCTGAAGTTTCATGAAGAAGACTTGAAGTAACTTTAAGTGTCACTCGATTAGATTGGAATGTAGTGAGGTGCAGACTGAGCAGTGAGCAAGGTTAAAAAAATGAAGGCATGGAGGCTATAAAACCACGCGAGATTGTCGGATCGGACGCTCCCTCGTATAGTAAAACGTGGGTGACCTTGTTTTGGCCTGATAGGCTTCGAAGAGTTGCAGCAGGTTTCTAAATAAAAGGAGAGGAACTCACAATCAACAGGGCGTGAAATATGTAACTCATTTTCAAAAAGTTCACTTCAATTCACTGCACTGATTAGCTGTAACATAATTCAAGCTTTACACATATTCTATTTTTTTATCTCCCATATCTTAAATACTTGCAAGTGATCTTAATAAAGATTTCATTTTTATAATAATTGCCTCGCTTAACTTTCCACGATCCCATCAAGAATTTTTCGCCTATCTTAGGTGAGAAAGATCTTTCGAGCGTTATGCCGCTTGAGTATTGAGTACTTTTGTGTCAAAGTGAAAGTAGTAGGTTCATGTTCATTTTATGGTCATGGAAGTTAATTCACTTTATACCAGAAGCCCACGTGTTGCGACTTAATTTGTGTGTGAATCATTACAATTAATGTCGCAGTTTAGATAATTTAGTGTCCCGTTCAGCAGAAGAGTCTGCAACAACGGGAAAAGAGCATAGATATAATTATGTAATGGCATATTATCGTTATCATAACAAGTTTGAATTCTAAATAATTACTTTTTTAAGAATATTAATGCTCTTCAGTGTATGGATTTTTGGAATTTTCAATTACAAATAGCATATTCCATTACTTTTTCGTAAAATTACGGGTGTAGTTCCGAATAGCCCTTACCTCCGATTTTTTTGAAACTCCGTATATTCATGTATTTTGACACGCTGATTACGAAAATTATACTGAAAATTGGCGCAAATTTGATTTTCTTGGTGGAAACCATAAAACCCCATAAAAATCAGGGTTTTCATGTTTATCTTGAGAACGATTGAAAATTTCAAAAAATAATGTCAACCAAAGTTATAGACTTAGTCAAAATACACATTTTATGTTTCATTCATTTTTTTTTTGTACGAGTGAAATTTTTCGAGATATTTTATGATAAAGATGAAAATTGCATGCCTAGCCCCTGCCGAAAACGTATGTGTTTTTTTTACCTTCGTTTTTTTTAAACTCCGCATACGCATACGGGGACTCACGATAACAAAGAACCCCGGTTTGTGAGAGGCGAGGGGACTCACGTTAATAAAGCACCCCGATTCGTGAGAGGCGAGGGGACTCACGATAATACAGCACTCCGATTTGTGAGGGGCGAGGGGACTCACAATAATAAAGCACCCTGGAGAAAGGAGTTCAAAATCGTACTGCAACCTCCTCGTGGTGAACTCTGAAAACTATAATTTGGATTATAATTTGGATAGGCTAACTACAGACGTTTATGAAGGATATATTACTCATGATGTATTTCATTACATCAATTACAATGCGGAAAGGCACCCCTTTGTCTGGCCACAGAAATAATGTTGGTCAAACCCCTACCCTTTTCTAAAGTCTCGTGGAGAGACGTAAATAAAATTAAGTAAAAAAATGTATAACTGCAGTGATTGGTCACAGGAATACTTTTCGACAGGGGCTAGGTATGAAAGTTTCATCTTTATCATCAAATATCTCGAAAACTTTCACTCGTATGGAAAAATTGGATGAAACGTAAAATGTGTATTTTAACTTGCGCCAATTTTCACGATGATTTTCGTAATCAGCGCATCAAAATACATGAGTATGCGGACTTTCAAAAAAAAATCGTAGGTAAGGGCTATTCGGTACTTTATCCAAAATTACTAATAATGATCTACAAGCGTATGCGTTCGCAGCTAATACATTCCGTTCGCAGCATGAAGTTGGTTCGCTGAGATGCTTTTATTTTTTATTCTGGTTTCTTTAAATTGGTTCGTTTTATTATTTAAGCTTTAGAAATACATAAGTGAGTGTAAAATGGAATAATATTCAATTGATAATGTATGAAATTCTTTGGAATCAATTTCAAATCCTCGAAAGTATACAACAAAATGAAATGAATAATTGCAAACTAATATTTTTGACATAAATATATTTTGTGTTTCAATTATTACGTTTCATTCATTTTTCTTTACAGTTGATAAGTTTCTCATTTTTTCATACTTAAAATACTTGGAATAAAGAAAAATCCTAACCTTTTTGACGTCTAATATTAGTTTTAGTAAAAATAATTAAATTGCTAAAATCTATTACAATAACAATTTTTTAATTGTAAGCATGGGTGGAGTCTTTAACCTTCCTAATTTATTATATAAAAAATTCGAAATTCTTTCAAATATTATAAAAGTTGTATGACTTTCCCCTTTTTAAATCTTTCAAAACTGTCAAATAAAAAATTTTAAATCTCACTTCTTGATCAGCTTTCAGCTTGAAACTTCCAACATTAAATTATATTAAACTGAACTGAAACACTGAAAATGGTTTGCATTCATTAATTTTTTTAAAATTTTATCGTTTGAAAATAATTATACTAAATATTTAAACGTCCGAAATTGTAGAGTTTCAAATTTAATATCATGGACATTATAATTTTTACCCTCCTAAACCTAATATTCATTCACCCTCAAAAACCATCTCCTAAGTAGTTAAATTAGAGTTTTGCTATATATTGAAGTTTATTAACTTTTTTTGACCATTTTTTCCCGAGATTATCACTAATAAATATTGATTAGTGATGATCTAGGGAAAAAATGGTCAAAAAAGGTTAGTAAAAATATATGACACATATGTGTCATATATAATTATTATCATTTGAAACAATATATTGTATAAAAAATATACTGATGATATACATGATCATATGAGTGGTCCAAAATAAATCATTTATTCACAGTTTTTCTAATTTACGCAATAACTCTATCAATATTTTAACATTATTTACTTCTATATTGATTTTTCTGTAATAATTTTCTTATAATAATTCGTATAATATTTTCCTATAATCGCGAAAAAATCATGGGAAAGCCATTATAGAAAAATCATTATAGGCCTATACTGAACACTCTACAATATTTTTTCATAATGGTGGTATTTGAGGCTGAATGAGAGGCTCTTAGAAGGGCACAAATTAAAACGTTTGGAATTAAACAATTTCAAATTAAATCTTTAAATAATTGAATAAATCCCGATTCAAAGCCTTCGATATTAAACAACCTGTAAATCAAGAATACTTCAAATAGTATACATTTTCAAAGACTTAGAAGCTATAGAAATAAAGAAATTTTTATTCTTAGGCTTACCAATTTAAATAATGTCAGCAATAAGCATTTGAAACCAAATATTAATCAGTTTTAAAACTTAAAAGTGAACCATTTTCAAATTTAGAGCGTTCTAAATTGAATATTTTTTAATTTAAAGTGCTGAAAAATTATACAATATCAAACTTATATCCTTTGAAATTTAAAATTCACAATTTTCAAAACGTAAAAATTGAAGATTTTCTTTTCTTTTATAAAATTAGGAGTTTCATATTTAGGCAATGAAAATTTGGCAGATTCAAAATGAAACTTTAAAAATTGTACACGCAAAATGAGAAAATTTAAGGGTGAGTACTTTCCAATTATTTCAAAGTTGAACAATTCAGTTTCAAATCTACAAAACTAAAATAACCTTTTGAATTTGCGAAAAAATATCAAAATTAAAAATTACTAATTTAATGCTGATAAATATTTGAAGTTTAACTTTCAAATTTAAATCATTCAAAATTGTAGAATATAAATTTGAAAGTGTGTTTTTCAGCTTGAATAGACATTTGAAATTAAAAAATCCTAAATTAGGAACTTTAAATAATTGAATTAATCACAATTCAAAGCCTTCGATGATAAACAGCCCGTAAATGAGGAAAACTTAAAATTTTACGCATTCAAAGACTTGGCAGCTATAAAAATGGAGAAATTTTTATTCTCAGGTTTACCCACTTTAATAATGTCAGTAGTAAGCATTTAAAACTGAAAATTTATCAATTTTACAACTTGACAGTGTGCCATTTTCAAATTTAGAGAGTTTAAATTGAAAACTTTTAAATCTGGAGTCCTGAGAAATGGTACAATATCAGATTGTAAGCCTTTAAAATGTGAAATTCACAGCTTTCAAAAGTTAAAAATTAAAAATTTCCATTTCTTTCTTCACAATCAAGTGTTTTATATTTAGATCAATGAAAATTTGGCGCATTGAAACTGAAACTTTAGAGGTTTTACACACGAAATGGAAACGTTTAAGGCTGAACATTTTTAATGAGATATTTCCAAAATTAAAAAATTCAATTTCACATTTACAAAACTGAAATAACACTTCCAATTTGCGACACAATATCAAAATTGAAAATGTCGGAATGAAACCTTCAAAATGACTAATTTAATAGTGATGCATATTTGAAATTCCGAAAAAGCAATAAAAACTGAATATTTTAAACGTAGCTTTCTCTTTTTGCAAGCCCCTTTCCAAATTAATCTGTGAAAAAATAAAAAAATTTTGCCTTCAAAAATTATTTTAAATTTGATTATGTTCTCAATTGAACGTTTCAAATTCAATGTCTCTCAAATTATTATTTTTTCTTTTTGAATTCAAAATTGAATATTTAAAATTTGATAATGTTCTAAATTGGACATTTCAAACTTAATGCCTCCCAAATAATTTTTTTTGAAGTGATTAAATTGTACAATTTAAAATTGGAATCATAGTAATATTGTTTTAAATTTGTATATTATGAATAGGCAATGCAACGTTTCCCGCGCGGTGTAGCATTCGTATAATATTGTTAGTGTAAAAAATAAAAGGAGAATTAAGTTACATTGAGTTGTTGAAATCAGTTTTCGCAAAATGTGAAAAAAAACGTGTAAAAATTATGGCGATTTCTTTTCTCTGAATCTGAATTAGATTTTGACAAAGAATCAAATTGACCAATTCAAACTTTAAAAAAGAGTTTTACAACTTCCAAACATATTGTTAATTTTGCATTTTTAGCTATTGTCAAAGAATTTCAAGACCGAGTTAATCAAATTGTTCTGAGTTCCTCTATAATTGAAACTAAAGCAGTTGAAAACAAATTTTAATAACTGTTTCATTAAGCAGTTCAAGAAATAATATCTTTTTATGACAAAATGAGCTCTGATGAGTAAATTTGAATTCATAAAATATTTGAAAATATTCCTCAATTATCGATGCGTTCTAAAATGAATATGTAAATAATCAACAAATATACTCAGACTTTTCGGTAAAATATAAAATTTCAAAAAACTTTTAGGGCTATCTTAGAGTATAGCCCAGTTGTTCGTACTATTAACTAATTGCAAAAGAAGATTTCTTCTTCAAACGATTTAATCTTTTCACTCATTTGCCGTTTTTTTTCACTTAAACAATCTCTTTCATTCACTGGATCATGTAGTCTATCTTTAAAGAGAAAATACTTAGAGAACCTTCTCAGGAACTTCTCTCACAATTCTTATTTTGAGCCCATGTTCTTAAATTGAAGGGTCGTTACAAAAGTCGAAGAGTCTTTAATGAAAAAGTTTTTAATGACAATAGTGACATTCTAAAGCTAATATAATGATTCGGTAACGTAAGAAAAGGTATATCGTTTCTTAAAAACATATATTCTCTCTAATGCTAATCGTCTTTGCGAGTCTTATGATTCAGACATTGTTCCGAAAAGTATTTAATGTGACACTTCTTTTTGTGGTATTACGTTTCGTTCATTGTGCTAATCTGACACGTTCTCTGAAATTTGGGACAATTAGAATCATATGTAAGACTTTCTTTTCAATAATGCGTACACGAGTAACGTTCAAAATACAAATTAGAAGTACAAGAGTGTATGTATTTGTATAGTTTTGATGGATGTGAGTAGTGCTTTGTTATTGCAGCTCACTTCTTTAGAATGCTAAGTACAATGTCCTTGAGGAGCTTTTATATTCAGTATGGCTATGAATAGCTTGATGAAGACTAATTTGTCTCAGAGATTGTATTTCCAATTATATGATACATTGTAAAATTATAGTAAAATTATAAAAAAATGTACTGACGTAAGGATATTATGAGGCGTGTAATTTTTATTGTACATTATTAATTATAGGACGGGCCAAAGAAAAGAAAATTTTGAATAATATATCTCCTTACTTATATGACGTCATTCATTCTGCAGAGACAGAAAAACAAAACAAAAAATACGAAAAAGACTTTAAAATTGACAAAAAAAATTATTTTTACTTGAAACCTATCTCTCAATGCTCAAAATTCAACTTATTTCTTCCAAATTAAAACAAAATTATTGAACTTTTCAATCTCAAGAAATTTCAAGTTGCTCAATTTTTAATGCTAACAATTTGCAATTTTCAACAATATAGTTTGCAAATTAATATGATTTTAAGAATCTTCTCGAGAAACACTTAACTCTCATGTAGAAATTGCGATCGGGACTTGGAAGGGCCCAGGCTAGTTTTCCCTATTTTTGATCGGGCGCTTATCGGGAAATAGAGAGGGCCTGACTAGTTCTGTAACGCTGTTTTAGCCGGACTCTATCTAGAACTTAAAACCAGGTCCTAACGAGAATGCCCTTCCACCGCCCGTCTAGACCCTTTCTCTTTTTCAGTACGTTCAACATTCAGACATAATATAAATATATGTGGAAAACGACTTGTAAGCAACAAAATGAATAAGAATATTCAAATACATACAAATATTTTTTGTATGTATTTTTTACTATCAGCCCCCACCCTCCTTCGCTGGAGAAAACATATTTTCATCGGTGATAATATGCACGTATAAAAAGATTAAAATGGTCTCAATCAAATAATTAATTGATTATAACATCTCACAGAACAAGGTAGACTTGCTGCAGTCAGGAAATTGCTTTCGGTACTCTGTTGCCACTTGTAGTAAATATTGTTTTTGACTTTCGTCTCTAATAACAAGGAAATTAAAGTCAGATATCAATTTTACACATCGCTCTGCTACGTCGTTGACCACTTTCAATTTTCTAACTGCAGTCGGACCTTCAAGTGAATGCACAGTGAATTTCGAGTGATTGAAAGTGAGTAAAACTGATTATGTGACTGCACTTGACTTCACGTGATTGCAAGTGGTTTTACGGTAGATCTTGAGTAATTGCAGGTGATTGCAGACTGATTGCAAGTGATTTTCGAGGATTTCAAGAGTATTTTAGAGTGATTGCAATAACGTTTACACATCGATTGCATGATTGCATGTGATTGCAGATGACTGCATGTGATTTCAAACAATTTCACGTAAATGCAATTGATTACATGTGATTTAAACTGATTGTATATTTAAATTCAAGGGATTGCAGAAGTGGTTGATTGCAGAACGATTAGATATTATTTCAACTAATTTCAAGTAAACGCAGGTGATTGTACGTGAATTAAGTGATTGCCAATAATTGTAGGTAATTTCTGGTGAATTCTGAGTGCTTTCCGGTGATTTTAACTGATTGAACGTGAATACACAGTGAATTTTGAGTGATTGAAAGTGATTAAAACTGATTACGTAACTGCGCTTGACTTTACATGATTGCAAGTGGTTTCACGGTGAATCTCGAGTGATTTCAGGTGATCGCAGACTGATTGCAAGTGATTTTCAAGGATTTCAAGGGCATTTCAGAGTGATTGCAGATGAGTACATGTGATTGCACTTGTTTTCATGTTGATTCAAGTGATAACACGGTGGTCTCAAAGGATTGAAAGGTGATTGCAATAACTTTTGCATTGCATGTGACTGCACTTGATTTTATGTGATAACAAGGTGATTGCCGTAACGTTTGTTACACAGATTGCATGATTGCATTGGATTTTAAAGTGTCAGCATGTGATTGTAAGTGATTACAAGTGATTGCACGTAAATTCAAGTAATTTTGCAGGTGATTTCCGAGTGACTATAATTTCAGAATGATTACATGTGATTTCAACTCATTTTAAGTAAATGCAAGTGATTTTACGTGAAATAAGTGATTGTTGATGATTGCAGCTGACTTCTGGTGAATTCCGAGCAATTTCAGGTGATTGACACTGATTTCAAGTAAATGCACAGTGAATTTCGAGTAATTAAAAGTGATTAAAATTGATTTTATGTGACTGTGCTTGTCTTCACGTGATTGCAAGTGGTTTCACGGTGAATCTCGAGTAATTGCAGGTGATTGCAGACTGATTGCAAGTAATTTTCGAGGATTTCAAGGGTGTTTCAGAGTGATTGCAGAGTGATTGCAGATGAATACATGTGATTGCACTTGATTTCATGTTGATTCAAGTGATAACACGGTGGTCTCAAAGGATTGAAAGGTGATTGCAATAACGTTTGCTTATCGATTGCATAGTTGTGTGCGATTGCAAATGACTGCTTCTGATTGAAAACGATTTCACGTAAATGCATGTGATAACAGGTGACTTAAACTGACTGCATGTGACTGCACTCAATTTTGTGTGATAACAAGGTGATTACCGTAACGTTTGTTACACAGATTGCATGATTGCATTGCATTTTAAAGTGTCAGCATGTGATTGTAAGCGATTACAAGTGATTGCACGTAAATTCAAGTAATTTCACAGGTGAATCTCGAGTAATTGCAGGTGATTGCAGACTGATTACAAGTGATTTCCGAGGATTTCAAGGGTATTTTAGAGTGATAGCAGGAGAATACATGTGATGACACTTGATTTCACGTTATTTCAAGTGAATGCACGGTAATCTCAAAGGATTGAAAGGTGATTGTAATAACGTTCACAGATCTACTGCATGATTGAATGTGATTGCAAACAATTTCACCGAAATCGAGTGATTACAGGCGATGTAAACTGATTGCATGTGACTGCACTGGATTTCGTGTGAATATAAGGTGATTAAAATAACGTTTTTATACCGATTGCACTAAGTATGCACCCGTTTCGAAAATGTCAGTTTTTAAAAGTGTAAAGGAGAGAGTCTATTGTGACAGCTTACAGGTATCGAAAAAGTTGGGCACACCTAAGGAATGTAATATTACAGAACATGATTATCGAAAATTTAAATAACAATGGACAAAAAGTATTTCCCAATAGAACATTTGTATCATTGACCCATGTCAGTAACCTGAGACAAGGTAATAAATGGTCGTTCTGGGTCACGACTCACGACTTCATCTTTAGGACATTAGCGCTTATATCGAGATTCGACATGCCTTGGGGTCAATGTGGGCCGGATCGTCAAACCAGTTTCGCTGTATAATGTGACGTTACTGTTATTACTTGCGGGAAAATTAACCTACATATGTCACTCGGTCCTACCTCTATGTCTATTCCTCTCTCTCTCTCTCTCTCTCTCTCTCTAACTCCATTCAAGCTTGTCTCATTCAATCTATTGTCATTTTGTCTACCCAACTTCAAACTTATGCATTATTATATACTATTAGCATAAACTTCCGATATATACCGTGAAGCTATAATTGTAATCCCACCTAATCATTATAAACTATCTGTTTATGTCCCTAGTCTTTATAAGATGTCATAAATTTCATTAATGTCCTCGCAAATTGAAATTGTCGATTTGTCAGTTTTGTGACGCATTTAGTAAATAGGCTTTTCCTGAAATCAGTCATTCCGACATTTTTTTATTTCAATCAAAACATTCTTATAGCTACCCAGTGGGAAATTGCCAATACTGGGTCAAGAACAGCCCAATACTGGCAACCGTTATTTTTTAACTGGCTCAAGATTGGTTCATGCTTGACCCATGCTTGGTCTGATCATTAATCCGTCAATGGTAGCCAAGTTACCTGTGTTTTCGAGATCAATGGGCAGTGTTGGCTACCATTCATGGACCATGAATGGCTGCAAGCTCTTATGACATTGGCGTTATTATCCTAAGCTTCGGTCAAGCATAGCTCAATGGTAAATTTTCCACTGGGTAGAGTGAATAATTATAATTTTAAATAATTCTAACCAGAACTCGTCAATTTTGACACTTTTCAAATTATTACTTTCATTTGATTGTTGGTCCATCAATACTACTCTCCTTTCACATTAGAAGTTCGCTTTTATCGAAAAATATATTACTCCTTCTACGAGTAGCTCTGAATTGAAAATAAGTGATTGAAAATAAAAATAACGTTTTGCGTTATATTTTTGAGGCCAGGACCGAATCCTTTCGTTTCCGTCCGATTCCGCTAAAAGTCTTCAGCATCGCTCATGAGGAACGTTGAAAAGAATGCGTGATTGCACGAGAAAGTACATAAGTTTATGAGAAGGCACTCAGCTTGAAGACAGCTGGAGGTACATACGATATGCTCAAAGATATAAAAGATACATATTTATTACCAGTATTGCAACGATGCGAGACATATTCTCAATGTAAAACGTGAAAGAGTACATGCTTCTTTAGCTTTTTTCCTCTTTAATCTCACGCAGGCGTCCTCCCTCAATCGGAAAACCTAATGGACCACAATCCCCCCTATTCAACATCATTCTTATTCTTCCAAGAATCATCATTATTCTGTTTCGCAACGTTACCCATATTCATTTTACTATTATTAATTCTCTTTTTCCATGCATTCTCTTACTTTTGCGGCTTTAATTGTTACGTGAACATTTTTAATAAATCACTATGATACGATATATGAAACAAGATTTACCAATTAGTCAACATACTAACAAAATGTATGCACTTCAATATTTTTTTGTCTGTGACGGCTAAACCATAAATATCAAAGTACCTCGAGTTTAATGACTCTATTTTCGTTTTCTTTCTACAAAATTAAAAAAAAAAAAGTATGATCAATTGAAAAATGTCAATATGGCTGAATGGCTCATGCGACCAGGGATATCCACTTCATGCATTTGAGAGAGCTGAATTATGCGATAAAATTTAAGTCTTTTGTGCGGTGATTATGTGGTGGAAGTGCTGAAATTATGCAGGCACTATGCACAATAAAATACAGATTTATACATTGCTATGCACCATAAACTGACCCGCGGGCGTAATTTTGTGACAAGAGATGGTTAAAAATGTTTTATTGCTAATAATCTCACTGCGTTCTCTACCGGATAGCTTTCAGCACAAAAAACAGAGCATTTTACATTTCAAACAACGCACTTTAAGTAAATCTCGAGATGATCGAGTAAAAGTAGACTCCATTTGCAGTAATTCCAAAAAGAAGATATTATGCGGTTTCAAAATTAGGTGGGATGGTTCCAAGCCATAATAAAAGACTACGATATTTGATCACTCTTGCCACTTTTGAAAAATTATGCAATCATGCACTTCCATAAAGTTGACATCCCTACTCATGATAGTCGCTTGAAAAACAAACAGATTTTACAAAGTGTGGTTTGGGCTCCTTAGGGACAAAATCTTCTTAAAAAAATGGGAAAAAATGAAACAAATCAATTTTCACACTTGTTCCTGTTTACTTTCTTCACTGAGCTTTAATAATTACCAAGCAAGGGCGGCGTTACGATGCAATGAACCGTGCAAGAAGCATGGTCCAGGTTTTAAAATATAAATATAAATGAAAATATAAACATATATAAAAATATATTAAATTCCATGATCGAAAAATTCGTGTAGCACCGCCCCTGCAGTTACCAAGAATTTCTAAGAATAAATCAGTAATTTCTCTTTTTATTTTAAACAAAAATCTACATCGTGTCAACAGAATATAACTTTGTTTGCGCATGTAGCAGTTTTTGTGGCATTAAAAGAGCTTTGAAAGAAATCACAACATTTTTTAATATTACAAAGTTTGAAACTGATTTATTTACAGTTGACTATATTTGAAAAACGTTTCGTAATCTTTCGTAGCACTAATGTAAAACGTCCAGGATAACAAAATTCGGTTGATTAATTTTAATGAATACATTAAAGCTAATCAATTTAATAAAGTCGAATCTACTTATACGTATTGGAATTAATATATTTTACACTTTTAAGCACATTATATTTATAGTAAAGTTCAAATCTCAGGTTTGTTTTTGTCAGTCTTTTGTGATCATGTTGATATGTGTGACCATGCACTTAAACAACATTATTTCTGATGATCAGGATAGCACTCTCAAAAACTGTACAAAATCAAAGGAATAATTAACATACCTTTCAAGATTTTAATCAAACTTATAGTCCGCTCAACAAATTTTCACGATTCGCGTTCTTTTTGACACGTGCATGTGATATTGTTGCAGGCCTTACGGGTCGTCGAGTCGTTGACCATAACATTTTTAACAGTATAGGCATACCAAAAATATTTGGTCTATGTTCACCGGATTTCGGTAAACCAAGACACGTACTTTAAGAAAAAACGAAGTTTATATCTCAAAAAATAACCAAATAGTGAATTTTTTATTTCATTTTGTGTAAACAATTGTCAGTTGTGATCAAATGACCAAATATGAAGGGAAATAGTCATTGCTAAGTAAATGATACTTGATTCCAAAATTAAGTTTGCTTAAACATTTATCAGTTGTTATCAGCTCTAATTCGGAAACTTTTACAACATTTTGCAAGTAATAACAATTTTTCACTATACTATAAATTATTCTAATTTATTGTATTTTGTTGCAAAAATATATTTCCACCAGGGAAATTGTTAATGAAAATAACAATTGTTCGTCATTATTCAAGTGTTTGTAAAAAGATTGAAGGTTACTTATTTACAGTTGAATATGTTGGAAAAACGAAGTTTGTATGCCGAAAAACAGCGAAATAATACATTTGTTAATTAAGTCTGATTAAAAAATCATCACTATTATCAGCCTTGAATTCGGACACCTTCACAAAATTTTACAAGTATACAATTTTTATCTATGATTCTCATTTTAGTTATTTTGATCAGCTCTAACAGAAGATTCCGTTTTACCATCCACAAACCAGAAATCTATCATCTTACCAACCCTTTTGAGTAATAGAATCTTAGAAATATTTTCATGCCATTAAGACAAGATGGAAATTTTCAAATAAGACATTAAATAAAATTTTCTGTGCAAAAAAGGAACGCCCTTCACCTTTAATGGAATTCGAGCCCAAAAACTTTCGTTTGCCGGAGCGTTTGTCGGACGACTGTCGTCCTGCAAACGAAAGGTCCTGGACTCGAATCCCAGCGTAGTTGAAGGGCGTTCCTTTTTTCACAGAAAATTTCATTTAATATTTTTCAAATAATTAAAAAGTTCACATTTTTGTACTTCATTGTAATTTATTGTATTTTCTTGCCAAAATCCCAAAAAATATGTCCACCAGGTAAATTGTTCATAAAGAAATAACTGTTTGAACGTCACCCAAATTTCGTTACAAAGTTTGACAAATAGTTATTTACAGTTAAATATGGACAAGCATTTTCATAACTTTCAATCATAATAATTTTCAATAGATCGAATCCATTTCAAATCAGGCGGGTTCTACACTTCAAGTTATAGAATCTCTCAGCGACAAAATATGTTGTTTTTCAGAGGAAATTCGGCGACACGTATTTTCCCGATTTGATAAAAAAAATTTCCACGAAGTTACGAGTACTTTTTTCTTCGAATTTTGAAAACATGAAAAGTAGATTTTCTGGAAAACCCGACATTTTTTTTAGAGTTTCTGCTCATATAAGGAAGGCATCATATCAGTTTTGTGTATAATGAAAGTTTTTTTTCGTCGGGAGAATTTTTTTTTTCTGAAAATATAATTTTCCAATTTTTCTCGTAAACGTTGCCAGATATGACAAAAAAGCAAGATGCTTTCTCTGTAGAACTTTTCTATACGTGCAAACTTTCATCCCAAAATTGTGTTGTATCTTTCGTCGATTTAGAGAAAAATGCGAAAATTCAATCTTATGGATACAAAATTCTGCTGGCCAAAAAAATGCTTTAGCCGCAAAAATTCATGGGATGTCTTCGCATGTAAAAAAATGAAAAAATATAAGTGTTGATTTTTTATGAAAATCCACTCTTTAAATATTCAAACAAATCGTAGCCACTGTGTTCATTTTGAACTCTTTTAAATCTTTCGACGGATTTCGAAAGAGGACGGTAACATTCGCCAGGATCAGAAAAGAAAATTGGAGTATCTGAATGAGATCAAAAACTATAGAATTTCAAATTAATTTTTTTTTTTTTTTTTGAGTAGACGTCAAAATTTAAATACCTACCTGATTTGAAATGGATTCAATCAATAACAAAGTGCATTATTGAAATATAATTTTTTTCTTCTAAGATTTCCGACGAAATTAAAATTTAAATCCGACTTAATCTTTTTTTGCTTTCGCTTTGCAAAAACTATTCATTTTTTTACCTTTGAAAATGAAATACATGTAAAATATAGTAAATAATTTAATAACAATAGAAAGCAACGAAATGTGATAAAAACTGAAATAAGACATCAAAATTTAAGAGTAGCATAAAGCACTTGTATAATCAGATATTATATATCATTTGTTTCCTGACTTTTACGATTCTGGACACTTTCATATCGCGCGGAATTCATTCATCTCATTATAATTAAGCGCGGACTTGATCCTCGTTACATGGATTTACTGTCACGGGAAGACGGAAGTTCACGTGACCCTTCTTTCTCAATTCTCATACACAAGGAGGCGCGTAAATGTCAAAGAGGAAAATGAAGGGGAGGACGTGGTACCCATCAAGTGTCCCCTTCCTTCCCGTATTTTATCCCCCCTCCTCACACTCTTTCTTTTTTCTCTCCACTCCTCAAAACCTTTCCTTCTCAAGTGTACCTGTACTTACCTTTGCACTCATGCAACTTTCTATTCTATGCGGAGCTGCAGTCTAATTTATTGTATAGAAGCCAAGTAGTCATTTCAGAATGAAGTAAAAGACTTAAAATCTCTTTTTTCAAGGAAAAGAATGTCGTTTTTGTTATTTTATTATCTCGTTTTATTATCTTATTTTATTAACGTCTAAATTCGCAAGATCTCCGCTTCAGGCATTATATTGGAATGTATAGCGGATCATATAATTAGGTTTTATACCGCGAGGTAACGGTGTTCTTATGCTCTAACGATCAGGTAAGGAGAAACTTGGTTAATCTAATTTGAGCAAGAATCGGCAAATTCAAAATGTTATATTTTTTCCTGATTTATTTGAATTTTATATGTATAATTATTTTTTTTTGTTCGGTCTGCAGTGGGACAAAGAAAATTAGTGAACAAATTGATTTGCAGATCCCGATTTTAATTTTGTTTTATTTTTTATTCATTTATTTGTGTAAAATATGAGCCCGACAGTCTATTCAGAAAAAGTCTAGTTGATTCAACAAAAATTTGGTTAGATAAACCAAATATTCTATTGCTGTACACAAAAAAATTGCTTTTTGAATGAAAATATAGTTGACCTTTTTTCACATCGTGGCTCAAGTTTTTTAATTTTTTTAAACCTATTTGATGGAAGTGAGCATTTTTAATGTTCACTGCCCTCAAATAGGTTGAAAGAAATTAAATATACCTTAGCCCCAAAGTAAGAGATAGTCCACACTGAAAAAAAATTGAATAAAAAAAAATGTATTTGATTCAAAGAAATGTTCGTACTGAATACGTTCAATTACGTATTTCCTCAATCCAAAGAAATGGTTTTATCTAAACCAAATATATGAAATTATTGGAGCAAATTAATAATTATTTCGGTCAGTAAAATATCAATCAAGCCGAAGAACGTTGTTATTAGTTGAAATAAATAAGAGATTTGTATTTAAAAACTAGGTAGTTAATAGAATAAAACATGATTTTAAACAAGGAAATATTTCCTTCAAACAAATTAATGTCCTTCGACTGAAGTAAAGGACATTTTTAATTGGAATAATAATTACAATGTCACTTTAATAATAATTTTTTTCACGAAGTAATAAAAAATTTTCAACATATTTAAAGCACAGTCAGTGTTGACAATGAGAAAACATAGTAGTATAAGATGACAATCTGACAATGACAATCTAAGATAGATCTGGTAGATCATCATATCTACTTTTCATTATAACTATGGTGAAAATTTTCAGCTAACTTATTCCCTTGGGAACTAGTTTCTATTGTGAGATAATATGCTCTGTCCACTGAAATAAATGTATTATTGAAACAAATATATATGCCAAAATGCCAAATTTAAAAAATACGTATTTTAACGAAATGCACATGTATTTATTTCAATAAAGCGTTTCCTTCGTTCGAACAAATATTTGTTCGAATTAATTAATTGAAGATTCTTTATTCACTATACAATATCTTCCAATGAAATTGATCCATATTTAATTGAAAAAAAAACATTTTTTTGAATTTATATAATTATTTATTCGCAATATCCGTGTCATCACTTAGCATCGGATAAATATTTTTGCAATTCCACGAATAATTATTTGTATGGAAGAAGTATTTCTTTTACTCAAAGAAACTAAATTACTTGATCCACATATGGATAAATTACTTAATTCAAATAAGTATTTATCACATCAAAAAATTGATTTCATTGAAATGAGGAAATATTTCTCAGGGTGTTAAAAAGAGATTCAAAGATACTCATTCAAAGATAATAATTTCTTTGACTTAATAATTTTAACATGTATTGCAAAGAAATATTTCTTTTTATTAAAGAAATATCATTAAAGAAATGATTTATTTGAATTGAGGCATGAATCTTTCGCCTCTGAACAAAATTTACTCAAGTAAAGTAAAGAAATCCTTGGTGCAAAGAAAAAAAAACCAAAGAAGCCCATTTCTTTAGATCAAGTAAATTTTTTTTCAGTGCAGTTGAGATTTCATCAGTTCTGAATTTTGAGGTTAGATTTCCTGCAACGGTGTGAACCCTCTGAACTGAAGGTTTTAGTTACATTCAAAAGATTCAAAATGTTCCGTAAATCCGCTTACTGCTGCAGACCCCAATTCTTGAATAATCCGAGATAAGAAACTTTGCGACACGAACTGGCTACCGGTTTGGGCTGACGTAATCTGCGTCGGTATGTTTAGTGCAATTAATTGAAGTATTTGGTTGAATCAACCAATTATTTCTTAACGTTAACCAAATCATTTTCTTATAAATAATATTTCCCGCTCAACACATTTATTTGCTTGAATCAACTAAATACGCTCAAATCAATAATTACTTTGAATTGACCAAATTAATGCATTGCGCTTTTTAAAGAGAACTAAATATTCAGTTGCGTTGGCCAATTTTGTTTTTGTTTTTAACAAACAAGCTAGGTTGAACAGATTATTTTGTTGAATCACCTCAATTTTTTGTTTAATGTCATTCGCAGTGCTCCCAACGAGGGCCCGGAGCACTACTGCGCGTGTGTCAAGAATTGAAGAATAATATAAAACTGTCAAAATAACTACTACACTTGAGGAAAAATCATGACAACGGAATTTTCAATTTTTCGCGCTAAAATAAATATTCCTGTAAAACTCCCTATGTAAGCAATGTTGGCTGCACTACAAACCGATAATTCTCGGTGAGGAGTTGATTATACCGACGGAGCATCACGTCGCACTAACATGCCTATTCCAATGCCTACACCCAAACTCGTCTGTCGGTAACCGGCTGCGCTCGGGAGTTTTGATTTTATGCAATTTTCCACTCCCCTGACCACCTGTTCATGAGAATGCGAGTTCTTCTAATAAAAATTCGGCTGTAGACGGTAGGGTATCTTAGAGATTGAAAAAGACTCACAGAATTGAGTACGTCAGGCACTGCTTCGAGGCTTATTATGACAGTTGGGGTAATTGGGGTATTTGGTAAAGGATTTCGTAAAAAAAGGTTTATTGTCTGCGATGATCTCCTGTGGGAGGGGGGCTTTTAGATATGTAAAAACCCGAAACGGATATACTTGGAGTAAAAATCTAATCTAATCTAATAACATTTTTCCATACATCTACGCTACAAGAAATGGGGGAAAAATTATTACATTCTCATCTTTTATAATAGAAAGTATTAGATTCATGTGAATTTGGACTTATCCCATTTTTGTCAATTCTCGACGTTTTGAGACCCCCTGAGTCAGAAAAAACGTTTTTCTAATACTCTAGAAGAATACCTTTCTTATAAAATATTCAAATTCTTATCAATATGCCTTAACTCAGTGAAGCAACTATTTGGTAATGATTTTCAGTAGGACTGCAGAAGTTTAAGAATGAATGGATTTGTTATAAACAAATAAGTGAATGAAAATGGTTTCATGAGGATCAGCAGCGTTTGACCATTTAGTATCTGAATTCTAATTAAGAATTGTAGTTTCTATAGTAGAATTTTTTGTAATTGTAATTGTAATTGTAATTTTTGTACAAATTTGAAATTACTTGTGAAATTTTGTAAATGCGTCCGAATTCAGGTCTGATAACAATTGATATTTGCTTAAATAAACTTAATTAACAAATACATTATTTCGCTACTCTTCAGCGTAGAAACTTTGTTTTCCCAACATATTCATCTGTAAATAATTAATGTTCAACCTTTTTAAGGACCCTTGGAAAACTATAAACAATTGTTATTATTATTAAAAATCTCATAAATAATTTTTCTCCTCTTATGTATTTAGAAACTAAAATTTCGTTGTTCTTATTGAAATCAAGTGTCATTTAATCGTTGCTATCATATTTGGTCATCTGATGGCTATTGATAATTGCTTAAACAAACTTGTTATTTGCTGAAAAAAAAAATTTGCCCAATTTTTTTTGGATTTGAAAAAAATTAGAAATACTGCAGTATATACATGAAATGGCCGAAATTTTTATGTTCAATCTTTTTGAGTAACTTCAAAAATACTGTTGTTTTCACTTCATTTAAATGTAAAATATAGTAGGTGTTTAAGTTTAGTTTAAAATTAGGTGACTTCAAAGATGAAAGTAAAGTGTGAATTTATAACCAGATATTTATAGAAATTTAGGAGAATGCTTGAAGTGGTCCAGATTTCACACTCGATTTACAATAATATTTATGAAATGAAAGTAGCTCTAGTTTAAATATAAAAAATATGAGAAAGGTATATTGGAGAAAAATTACAAATAGGTTCTCTCATTCAGTATAAAATTCTAAATACCAACGAGAAGTAAGTACGGACTCTCAGACGAAGCGGTACCTCAGCGATTCTCAATGAGGCACTCGACATTGAATAATTTTTACTCTACGCACGCAGTTTCTTCTTGCATCTTTTTGTACAATAATTTATTGAATGGTATAGTATAAGCACAATCAATGATACAAGATTTCTCTTGTTCTATAATAAGAATCCAAAAATAAATAGTGTGAAAATTTAATATAAAAGTATTAATAAAAATTTTTTATTTCCTTTAGTAAAATGGAGTATAATAGAAGCACTTTTAACAGTATAATGTAAAACATTGACAACATATTTGCCTCGATATTTGCGTGACGCAATTTGAATAGAATATTTTAAAATGTATTTTTCCTGAAAAAATGAAGCAACAGTATTTTAGAAAATGTCTATTACAACATTCAATATTTCACTCAGTGCTCTGACATTTCTGTCAAAATACCTTTCTCCATAACATATATGTATTTTCGACACATCCGGTTACGTTATAGTTTCGTTTGAACTATGGAATAATCGACACAATCAACGCTCAAGCTCAATATTGTTATTTTGATTAAATAGAAATTAAAGTTTCTATTCTTGTATTAAAAAATAGTCTCTAAAGTGAGGAATTGTAACTGATGAAAGCTTTTATTTTTGAAGTTATAATAATGAACTATTAATTAAATATCACGCACTTGATTATTTGATCTACCCTTTTTGTCAGCTCCTTCTCCTCAAACCCTACCCCTTCTTCAACTCTCCTTCTGGGTATGTTCATCCCCCATACCCCATACCTAAATCCCATCTCATCAACCCCCTTCTGTCACCACTCCCCCTCCTCCCCTCCACAATTATTATCATGGGTGTTGCCTCCCCCCCACACACACACACACAATTGAACCTTCTCTACTTCACCCATATTCCAATCCCACCTTATCCACCCTCCTATCACCCCTCACCATCCGTGTGTGTGCATCTGTATTAGTAGTGCTGTCGAGCGATACTTTCCGATATCGACACGATCCCGAGCCGATACTAGCTTCCAGTATTTGGTGTGATATCGGCTCGACTTGGTATCGAAAAGTCGATATATCGGCTCGGGATCGGCTCAGGATCCGATACTCCTTCGGCAGATGTACACTTCTTACTTGAACCGAGCGGAGAGGAAAATTTGACAACGAATGACGTCAATCGGTCAAACCCCCACTCATAATCCGCCAACTCTAGTCGAACCCCGTTGAGTAGGGGTTCAACCGGCTGGCGAAGACACAATCTGGTGAAGGAGTATCGGAATTTCGAGCCCATCCCGAGTCGATATATCGACTTTCTGACACCAAGTCCAGCCGATACCATACCTATACAGAGTATCGAAAACCCGATCCAAGACAAAACCGACACGATCCGATCCGATCCTGAGAAAGTGTCGTATCGTATCTTTGTTTGTGTGTCTCTCTGGCCCCTCACTATTCAATCCTTCTCTACTTCAACCCATAGCCTTATCCCATCTCACCCAACGTATAAACCCCAACTTTGTCACCTCTCTCTCTCGCTTCTAGAATTATCCCCCCTTCGTATGTGTCTCGCCCCTCACGACACTAGCATTCCTTACTCCATCCCTTCTTCCAATTTCAACTTCTCATTCGCCCCTCCCCCATTCCTTATGTATGTGGGTTACCCCTTACACCACTCAACCCTTTTATGCTTCATCAATACCCCTCAACCACCTCCGTCCATCACCCGTCCCCCTCTTTGTTCGACACCCGTCATCTCTTCATCTTCCCTTCCTGCCCACCTCCACTTCGCCAATTGACCCCCTCCATACTTTACTCTTTACTGCAAGCCCACCTTCTCTTCTCCTCCCCCATCTGTGGCGTGTGTATCTCCTCCCCTCTTC
Source organism: Melikaiella ostensackeni (assembly GCA_032362435.1). Classification (NCBI taxonomy): domain Eukaryota; kingdom Metazoa; phylum Arthropoda; class Insecta; order Hymenoptera; family Cynipidae; genus Melikaiella; species Melikaiella ostensackeni. Next base: position 44,023,800 of record JAUMHM010000005.1, read on the forward strand.
CCACTCATTTCTTCTCTACTTCACCCCACTCTTCATTCTCATCCATCCCCCTTCATTGCCTCTACTGCTTCCGCGCCCCTTCTTAGGCGTATGGGGGATGTATGTGTTAGAATTATATTCAAAGCTGTAGAAAAAGTGATTGTCAAGTTAGACTTGTCAAGTTATAGCTGTGTATATCATCAGGGATCTACTCACTTGGAAAACCTGGAATTGTCAGGGAATTTTGTTGGTCAGGGTAAAGTCAGAGAAAAGTCAGGGAATTTTGTTTGAAGTCAGAAAATTTTTTCAAGTGTGATTCAATTTTTTTTTAAGTTGTAATATAAAAATAAAGAACAATTTTTTTTATGAAAGAAAATTTATAGTACTAGATTTATATTAATTTAAATGAAACCTCTTTTTATCATTTTTACTAATCTCAGAAAAATATTTTTTTTTCAAAATATTAATATGTTAAATATGCATTGATTATAAGTATGAAAATAAAATAAAATAATTTAAAATTATTATTCAGATTCATGGACTTTAGGAACAAGTTTGAGAAACAATTAATTGGTTTTTTTAATATTATTCATTTAATTTGCTATTCGACAGTGACAATTGATTTATTTTAAAATATCCTGTAATAATTTGTCAAAGCTTCCTCAATTGAGCATATACTAATTAAATTCCTAAAAACTTGTACCATTAAAAAATTAGTTGTCCTTCTATAACGTTACTTTCACAAATGAAATAATATACTTGTTTAATTTTACATAAAAATAGTGCCATTTTTGCACATTCAGATATTTACAATGACTAAACAAACATTATTCATACAGGACTTCCACACAGTCATTTAAGTCGCTTTAAGTTACTTTTGAAAGGAATAGGTCACTTTAGTCACTTTTCTTCATCTCACCACCAAAAAAAAGTCAAAGTAATCTTTAATTTTTTTAACTTTGATAATTGATGGGTCTCAGTACATAATGTCAAATTTTTGGTTTTGTTTGATTGGCTTAATTTGATATATAGCTCCGACCTCATGTCCCTGTACAAAATTTTGGTCAAAATTGAATTAGAAGTGGGCGGAACAAAATTTTGTACTAAGAATAAGCCCGTAAGCGCCATATGATAATTCAAGAAAAAATTGACAATAATTTTTTACTAAAGTCTGAGTGCATTTTCCAACCTGCTGCTAGCATGATTTTTGGTTAAAAGATAATACGTTTTGGTCCTAAAGTCTGTTATTATATTTTCGGTTCGGAATTGATCTCGTTTGATTGTGTTGCTAATTCGTCTTTTTTAGTGCAAATTAATCTTTTTGGTTAAAATATCATCTTCTTACTTAAAAATTGAACTATTTGGATGAATGTTAAACTCATTTGTTGAAAATTCACTTTTTTTTTGTTCAAGATCCACTTTTTTTTAATTTATCGTTTTGGTTGAAATTTCACGACCCGGAAGTTTCCTGTATCTATGGATTTCCAAACTTTTTACAAGCATTATAAACAAACTAAGGGTTCGATCAAAAAACTAAGAACACCTTTGTATTCGTCTCCGAAATCTCTAGATGCGCTTTTTTAAACAATTTTTTAAACAATTGCATCATTTTTTAAGGTTGTACAATTGTTATAAACAAACGAGAAGTCCGATCAAAAAACGGAAAACACCCTTGGATTAGTCTCAAAAATATATAGATGCGACTTTTTCATTTTTTTCTTAAACAATTTTTTTAACAATTGAATGATTTTTTAATAATTTCAAACTTTGCAAAGCATTATAAACAAACTAAGTGTCCGATAAAGAAACAGAAAACACCCATGTGTTCGCCAGCAAAATATCTAAATGCGCCATTTTTTTTAACAATTTTTTAAACAATTAAATCATTTTTTCAAGTTCTGTAACTCTTATAAACAAATATTATTATTTCACACCAACT
>JAUMHM010000005.1:44036678-44047891 GCA_032362435.1 Melikaiella ostensackeni
ACGTGAGATACGAAAAAAATAGAGGTGTGCACTCAGTCCGATCGAATTTCCAATGCAAATTGGAACTTATTCGGGCACGCTTGGAACATTGGATTTTTTAAAAATTGAGTTTAATTTTAGAAAAATCAAAACTACTTAAGTTACTTTATAAGCAGGATTTCTCAAAACCGAAATTGTTCAACTTGTATTGAAATAAAATCCCTCTGAAATAACGCAAATCGGATGTCGGATTTAAGAACCGATACCGATCGGATTCAAATATTCTACAACCGATTTGCGTTGAAGCACCCTGTGGCAAGTCGTTTGACGGATCGTTTGTCGGATATTCGATCCGACTGAGTGCACACCTCTAGAAAAAAAGTTAAGATATCAAAATTGTTGCTTTTACGAAGACCTATAAGCTTTCCCCTGAACATTTTTTGGTAGGAGGCATAGTTTGTTTTTAAGTATGAAAAATGATATTGGAATATTTTTATTTCAATTTTTGAGCCAAACGACGCGAGATAACAAAAAAAATCAAACGAGTAGAATTTGTGCTTTTAAAAAATCAAATGAAATTGCCGTTAAACATTTCTTTAAAGGACCAATCGTGAATCATCAAGATAATTTTTTATCGTCTTTTTAACTATTTATTTGTATATATTATACGGTGAGCGTAGAAAATCGAGCGCAAAGCGCGAACATTATGATGAGGAAGTTTTCCTTGAGGCCGATAGAGCCTTAAGTAACTAAATGTTTTTTTTTCATTTGAAAAAACATTTTGAGACTTGGTTGAAACTTGAACTACTTTGATGAAAATTCATTTTGTTGATTCAAGATTCATCTTTTCGTTTGAAAATTGAACTATTTGGTTGAATGTTGAACTCTATTGTTGAAAATTCATTTTTTTTGGAGAAAATTTATCATTTTAGTTGAAAATTCAACTATTTGTTTGAAAATTCATGTATTTTGTTGAAAACTCGTCTTTTTGGTAGACAGTTAATCTTCTTGGTTGAAAATTCATCCTCTTTGACGAAAAATGTAACTGTTTGGTTGAAAATTAATCTGTGTTGGTTGAGGATTCAACTATTTTGTTGAAAATTCGTCTTTTTTTGTTGAATTCAACTGTTTTTGATTTCAGATTAGAATCTATTTTGGTTGAAATATCAACTATTACATTTTTGAGGAGAATTCATCATTTTAGTTGAAAATTCAAATATTTGCTTGCAAATTAAATTTTTTGTTGAAAATTTATATTTTTGATTGAAAATCCAACTATTATGACAGATAATTCAACTATCTGGTTAAAAATTAAACTATTTATTTAAAACTTTAACTGTTTCGTAGAAGATTAACTTTTTCGTTGAAAAATCATATTTTTGGGTTAAAAATTCAAGTCTTTTGTAGATAATTCGTCTTTTTGGCTTCAAAATTCAAAAATTTTGTCGAAAACTCATGTATTTTGTTAAAAATTTGTCTTTTTAGTAGAACTTTAATCTTCTTAGTAGAAAATTCTTTTTTTTTTTTAGTTGAAAACTTAACTACTTGGGTAAAAATTCATCATTCTTGGTTAAAAATACTACCATTTAGTTGAAAGTTGAACTACTTCGTTAAAAATTTGTTTTTTCAAGATTCACCTCTTTGGTTAGTAATTTAACTGATTGGATGAAAATTCGTTTTTTTTTATGTTAAAGATTAAGTTTCTAAACTGAAAATTTATCTATTCCATTTTTGGTTGAAAACTGATAGTTTTAGTTGAGGATTCAACTGCATATTATATCTTTTTCGGTTGAATTCAACTGATTGAAAATTCATCTTCGCAGGTAAAAAATTCAGCTATTTTATTGAAAGATTAATCCTTTTGTTAAAAATTCGTCCTTTTGGGTTTAAAATTCATCTTTTATGGTAAAAAAAGTCATCTTTCTTGGTTATAATAACTTTTTCATTTGAAATTCAGCTGTCTTCGAAAAATTTCGTCTTTTTGACATGAAAATTTAACTATTTGGTTAAAAGTTCGACTACTTTGTTCAAAAATTTGTGTCTTTTGCTTGAAAGTTCGACTATTTGGTTGTTGATGCAACTATTTGGTTAACAATTATTTCGTTGTTGTTGAAAATTCGTCTTTTTGCGAAAAAACGCAGAATAAAGGTGAAATACGTGTTTAGCCAACGGCTACATTACTTTCGGGAGAAGCGGGGGTCAAAAACAGCTAAAAATTGGTAACGTAGATTATGGACGACCTCTATGTCATTATGATACAAAACAAAACTATAGTAGGTTTAAAAGACCTATTTCCGCAAGGAAACCTAGTACATTTTGGAATGATTTTGGGTCTTTAAGCATTATTTCAAGAATGTCCGGTTGGTAAAGCTATTTGATGTTTTCGACTGTCCAGGAGAAAGTTGTTTTCTTCGAAAGAATCATTTTTCATTTCATAGAAATCATATTGATGAGAGTGCGTATAGTTCATAAGACTCAATTAGAGCAAATTCATCGGGAACAGGAAGAGTGCAGGCTAACTTAGCTAGGGCATCAGCTTCTTCGTTGTCTTTAATTCCTACGTGCGAAGGAATCCAAAAAAGGACTATTTTCTTTCCCAGAAAATGAAATTTTGCTAAGGACTCTTGAATAGTTGGGGTTATATGGTCAAATTTGGTAATGTTCTTCATAGCTATGATGCCACTGTGAGACTTCGAGAGGATTATGAAACTTTCATCTTTTGATTTTTCTGTGAATTCGAGAATTTTTAGAATTGCTCATTTTTCACCTCTAAATATTGGATAAGAGCCTGGCAGTGTGAATTTTCAGTTGCTTTCAGGAGTTACTGTTTCACATCCCGTTCCTGTTTTTTAGATCCGTCGGATATAGTTGGAGAAGTTTTTGGTAAGATTTCAAATATACCCCTGTATTCCACTGGTTTGGATTGATTTTTAGATATTTCGTGGAGTATCAGGATAGTTTCGGGTAGAGGAATTTCCCGCGGTGGACATATATGATGTCTTTATTTTGCCATATTTGGTATAGTTTTCGATTAATCTCTTTTAGAATGGTTTCACCAAATTTTTGTTGAATCCAACAAACTTTTTTCTCAGTGTTTTCGAATTTTAAACATTCCGTCCCGGAAAACATACAACACAGAAAAACCTCAATTTTTCTTCATATGTTCCTCAACAGTCATAGACAGTCATCAAGCCTTGTTGATAAGTGATAGGAGAAGACTTTGTGTCTGATTAGGAAATTTAAGCTCGGCCTGATTTGTTTGATAGTAGATGTGAAACGGAATGAAGCTGGTGTATCACATCTGCATTGGCGGAGAGATCAAGGTCGCTTGGATACTTGGATGCTGCTCTAGAATTGAAATTACTCTGGTTGATCTTCTGTAGGCCTTGCCTTGGCGTTCAAATTGGAGATTCATTTCATGAAAAATTCTCTCATTGCTAAATAATTATTTTCATTCTTTTTTTTTCAATCAATGATTTTAGTAATTTCTAAATTGGCCAATTTTGAAGGCTTTTAATTTGAATTTATTCAATATTCAACTGAATTTTCAATTGTCAAGTTTTACTTCTCAACATTTTGAAATATGTAATATTAAAATGAGTTTCCTGAAAAGAAAAAAGAAAACGAGTGAATTATTCAACAGGGGGGAGGGGGATTTTTTGGGTTGGGAACAGCTGAAAAAAGGTGATTTGACACTTAGGGGTGATTTTTGGGTCTTTTAAGAGGATTTTTGATGGAAGTTGGAAAAGGGGTATTTGACATTTAGGGGTGATTTTTTGGGTTTGGGAGTGCTGGAAAAGGGGAATTTGACACTCAGAGGTGATTTTTTGGGTTGGGGAGAACTGGAAAAGGGAAATTTGACACATAGGGGTGATTTTTTTTGGGTTGGGAAGAGCTCGAAAAGGGGACTTTGATCTTAGGGGATATCCGACTTTCAGGGGTGATTTTTGGGGCTGGGGCAAGTTGGAGAAGGGAAAGTGGACACGTAGAAGTGATTTTTCGGACTTCTAAGAGGTTTTTGAGGAAGCTGGAAAAGGGGTATTTGACATTTAGGGGTCATTTTTTGGGTTGGGGAGAACTGAAAAAGGGGAATTTTACACTTAGAGATGATTTTTTGAGTTGGGGAGAACTGGAAAAGAGGAATTTGACACTTAGGGGTGAATTTTTGGGTTGAGAAGAGCTCGAAAAGGGGACTTTGATCTTAGGGGGAATCCGACATTCAGGGGTGACTTTTGGGGCTGGGGAAAGTTGGAAAAGAGGAATTTGACCCTTAGTCATAATTTTTGGGACTTGGGAGGACTGGAAAAATGGGATTTTTGGGGCTGGGTAGAGCTGCGAAAGAGGGATTTGACTTTTCAACATTTTAAATTTGAAATGGTTGAACTTTTGTAATATTTGAATTGTTATATTGTTGTATCATATTTTTAATATTTCAGCTGGAAAAGGGGAATTCGATACTTGCGGGTGATTATTGGGGCTGGGCAAAGATGGAAACGGGGAATCTTCGACACTTATGGGTGATTATTGGGGCTGGGGAAGGTTGCAAAAGGGGAATCTGACAATTATGGGTGATTTTTGGGGCTGCGAAAAGTTTGAAAAGAGGGATTTGACACTTAGGGGTGATTATTGGGGCTGTGGATAGCTGAAAAAGGGGGAAAAATACTGACAAAAAAATTTTAAAAAGTGTATCACTTAGAAGCCTACAATTAAGTACAGATTCTGGAATTTTAGATTCCAAAATTTCCAGTTTTCTAAACTTTTCTTGATACAAGCTTTTTAAAGACAAATATAAAAAATACTGATTGAAAAATATGAATATATTATGAATGTTAGATTCCAATTCTTTGTAAAAATTCATTTCTTGATCAGAAATAATGATTCTATTTATTTTCGCGCCACAAATGTGAATGACTATCCAATTGGTTAATTTGCGTGACAAGGTATGCAAAGATTCCGCGTTTCCTCGACGTAACTCTTTGAAACGTTGCCAATGTTTATGCGAGTGTTAATGAAAAGACATTTTCTATTTCAACGCCTCCTAGCATGACACTGAAAAGTGAAAACTATACAATATGCATTAAGTAAGCAGCCTCAGTCAAAGAAAAGTTTCTTTGAATTAAAGAAATCTCTTTCGATTCAAAGAAATGGTTTTTTGTTTCAATGAAAATTTTTTATTAATTTAAAATTATTTTCTTCATTTTGAAGTTATTTTTGGTTAAATGAAAGAGAAAGTGTTAAAAAAATCGGTTTCTTCAATTCAAAACAAATATTTTTCTGAGTGTACGTATATCGTTGACTAAATACACGAAACTTTTGAAAATTAAAGAGGTGCCTTATTTAATTTGCATTCAATTAAAAGTTAAATTACATATCCCCAAAAAAATTCCCAATCGCTTTTTCCATAAATGGAAGGCAAATTGATTACTTAATATTAATTAATTTAAAAAAAATGGTTTATCTTAAAATTTGAGTTAAAATTTATGTCATTCAAGTTGTATTTCAGCCCCTACGCGTGGACGAAATGTCTTATATAATTTTCAATTTTAAACATGCAAAAACTTGAAACTAACTTAAAATTTGAAATATAACTGATTCGAGGTCAATTAAAATTATAAGGCGTCTAAAGGCAGGGTTGATTCACATTGCCTTACTGAAGAGTCCAGTGAGTCAGCTTAGGACGAAACGAGTTAAAACAAGAAGAAAAGGATAATTTCTTCGTGCACAATGGATTAAGAGACAAAAAACAAGATTAGTTAATTAGAAACACTTTTTACATTCTGGTTATTTTCATCATGAATTTGCAGAGCTAGATAACTGGAGGGGATCAGGCGAGATGTTCTTTTCGAAAAAGAATTATGATGTAAACAACATAATAGGTTTTTAACTTCATAAATACCAAAAACAGTAGAAAATACGAAATTTTTCCAAATTTTTTTAAAAGATCATCTCATATAAAAAATATAAAGTTAGTTTTTTCTTAAAAATTAATTTCAAGTTCCGATCTAAGATTCTAATTGATTAAAAAAATAAAATAAATAAAATAAGACCAAAACATATTACAGTAGTTTCTTATAAAATTTCCCTGAAAAGAAGGTCTGAATGACCAAGAATCATTTTGGATCCTAGTAGCCGACTGTCCCGAAGAATAAGTTACTAACCAATTTTTCCGAAAACAGAGCGTATCAACTATTTATTATGCTTCGCTAGAGTGACGCATCTCTATTTACAAATACATAGCGATCCGACACTCTAGCGAAGCATAATATAGTTGATACGCTCTGTTTTCGGAAAATTTTGTTAGTCACTTATTCTTTGGGACAGGCGTAGTATAAAAAAGACGGAGAAAGAATAACGCAAAGATCTCTTCCCCCTTTTTCCCCTCTTTTTTCCTTTGTTACATTTTTGTCTCTAATGAGCCTCTCACACTGATTTTTGGAAACATACTTTACTCTTTTAAAAAGTCTTTTTGTGCAATTTTCTGTTACATAAGATGACTTTGTTAGAGTTTATGTTCTTTCAAATTTAACAAATAGAGACATAAAGCCAGAGACTTTGTTTCCATTCCGTTAAGGTACATTTCTTAGTCGACTCTACATCAAGCTAATTTTTTAAAAATTAATTCTAAATTAAATTAATTAATTAAACATAAAATTAATTAATTAATTCTAAATGAAAGATAAATTAATAATTTAATGAAAGGAGGATTTTGTACAAGTTTTGTGATACATATTTATAACATCGTATGAGTTTACTTCTAGATTAAGTACAAGAAAAAATTACATATGGGGCAAAATTCCTAAAAAAAAACCCCGCCTAAAAAGTTGTTGTCTCCGATCTTCTTGAAAGTCCACTAAATTGTAGGCCTAGTGGACCTCTAATTCTCCAAAAGGGCTTAAATTGTCGTTATTTTACCGTGGATATTCAATTAACCTTAACTTCTACAAAAGTTATCCAATATTTAACTTTTCTATAGGGGTTTTGGAAACATTTTTTCTGCAGCTTTACGAGAAATAATGACTTTTTCATAAAAAATTATTTCACCTTCATTTTTCAATTGAAGCCGTTGATGGAAAAAAGGGCTTATAGGCCTATACGCTCTTCTTGCATAAATGCTCTAAATTGATGCAGCGATGTCTTTTAAGTATAATGTAACAAAGGCATGTTCGTTTTCTAATGTTTACAATAGCCAAACAATCGACCGCGGTCGGAAAAAAATGTTCAATTACATTTTTTACTTCTAGAATTTAAGAAAAAACTTGTAAGTTCAATAAATATTCATATTTGATTCATATTGATAAACATCAATAATAAGAGTTTATTACGTTTTTACCCCACTTATGGAAAAAGGGCTTATAAACTATTTTTTTAACTCGAAAAAAAATTAAAGTATCGTTTTCCAACACAACGTAAATTTTTGAAACATGAAGCGGACGTGTTGCCGCAGCTTTAAAAAAAGATATATGGGGATTGCATTACTTTTCACGCAAAAAAATACTTCCTTAGGACAACGAAGTATACTTCGTTAACTTAGTTTTTGTTGGATTAACCAATTATTGGTTTACTGAACCAAGTCACATTGGTTAGATTTACTAAGTCAACTTTGTTCACGAAGTGGACTTGGTATATTTAACCAAGTTCTTGGTTTTCAGAAATCCAACGAAGTACTTCGTTGCTCCAAGGAAGTATTTTTTGCGTGTACCCTATTTGCTAATTTTGCGTAAAAAAATAAATATTAACAAAAATATTATAAAAAATTCAACACGATAGATCTCTACAAAATTAAATTATTTCTAAAAAAAAAGAATTGTAAATCTAATGAAAACTGGCGGTCATAGACTATTTTTAGCACAACGCGATTAGTATGGATTTTGTTGACAGCTTATTTTTTTGTGTTTCATGAAACATAAAACTAAAGAAAGTCAGATTCAATAGAATATACAATAAAGTATAATAAACTACAACAAAACCTATACAGAATTACAATTTCCTGCTCTAGTACATTTTTTATACTTTGCTATACTTCTGTGTAGATTCTTGTACATCACTGTAATTTAAAAGTTTTTGTTTTGCACTATGAGGAAGCAATAAGTGCAGATTTGAACATTATTATGTTAACGGTATTTTTTCTTGGACTGAGAAGACTTCCATGTTCACAAGTAATTCATTTTTTCAGTAGATTAAATTTTCCAAAATGTTGAAAAAATCTTCCAATTTGACTTGATTCAAGTGAAATATACTTTTTTCCATAATAAGTACTAACTTTATATTTCGAAAACCCTAAACGCCTTTTTTTTAATTCTCTCCAAATAGCGTAAAAAACTTTCAAAGTTTCATCCTAATTTTTGAACCATGTTTTTTCATTTTGAGCGATGCTCTTATATTTCCCAATATGTCCTATAGTATGTCCTTCTTAAGTTAATATGAATCAAGGGACATTTTCAGTTTTCGTCGGTGTTCTGCTTTCAAGAAAAATTTTTTCAGGTCTCTTTTACCTTATTTTGAAACAACATTTTATGGCTCATTTGGACAAATGGTCGTAGTTAATACATTTATTTTAGATTTAGCATTTTTCTCAATTCACTTGGAAAAATATTTTAAAAACTTTAAAACTTTACTCTTTATTTTTTCTTCAATCTGAAAATGTGAGTAAGTTTACTAAAAATGTGTTAAAACAATAAAATTCAATATCCACTGATTATCTTTTTCTAATATATTTTTATTACTCCACTGAAAATTACTGATTCATGCAATTTACAATTACCACCCAATTACTGCATGCTCCATCCACTTTTTAAACCTTTTTTTACCGCCTCTCTTAACATCCTACCCCTCAAATTATCGCAGAGCCCACATTCATCAACGTGCGGTATTTTATTCTTTTTTTTGTAGAAGTAACTCTCGTAACTCGAGGCACATAAATATCCCTCTTTTTATTTTATTTTACAGAATTATGTTCGACCTTGGTGTGGATGCTGAACTCGTCGAGCATCCTTCAGGAGCTGACTTTGACGTCAATCGCGATCTTCGCAGCGATTAGTAGGGATGAAAACCTGAACCTTACGAAAAATCACCTCAAGTATCACCTGGTCTGTCTCAGTGTTGTCAGTGCCTGCATTGGGGTAACAGGGGTTCTCAACTTTGGGCCAGAAGTCTGTGTCTTCTTGCCTCAGGAGATTTCGACAAAATATGGCATTTTTGTTAATTCCTTGAGGATTTTGCTGGTTCTGACTTCACTCTTGAGTGTCTTTGTGATGCTTTTTAAAGATGCGTGTCGACCAGTTAAAAGTGAGCTGCTGAAATCAGTATCTGATTTGTCGGAAGCGAGTTCCAAAAACTCTTCCGGCGCTTATGAGTGCCATCCACATCACTGGGATCCTTCCAGTGGATCCTGCACTAGTGGCTCCACAAATAGCAGGACCTGTTTGAAGAAAAAGAAGGTTCAGGTTGACGAGGCCAGTGGAAGATCCACTGTCTTCAGCATACTCTTCGTCTGCTATGTTTTTGATAACATTCCAACACTGGTAAGACTTTTATTTATAAAGACTAGAGAGAACGGGTATGTTTTGCGAATTTCAGTATATTGCACAGAAGAGTTCCTCGCCAGACTCACAAAAACTATATAGTATACGACAGAAATATCAGTGATTGCAAGTGGTCGAATGATTTTAATGAAACAAACAATTAGTGAAATTATAGTGTTACGTAAGGGACATTTGGACCCCAAAGAATTTTCCAAAATTTGCAAAATTAAGGCTGTAACGAAGCTAATCGCTTTCCTGATATCCATTACCCATATTAAAAGAGCTTTTCCAGAAACATGTTTTAAATAATAAGCTTTTTTTATCTCAAATAATAAAGCAAATCGTTTTGAACCATATCACAAAAATGAAGAGGTGAGAATCTATAATAAGAATACACCTCATATTTTTCAAAAATTCATTTTTCAGATCATTCGTTTAGTAATTGACATATGTGTACGTTGTTTACACCCATTTTTATCTCCTTTCTAGCTTATATATGTTAATCTCTTAATCTTCACTTCACACTACAAGAGAGTGCCTCATTGGACATAATTTATTCACTCATAATGATAATGAAGTCTTGTAAACTTTCCTAATTAGATACTTAAAAAAACAATCTTCTCCTTCAGTCGCTAAGTGAAAGCAACTCGCTATCGCAGGGTTTAATTTATTGAAAATTTTGTTTAACAACTTCATTATGTCTAATTTGAGAGCAATTATTATTTAATTTTTAATAATACAGATTTTCAATTTTGAACCCGCAGAGATCGTCGTAACGTTCACTTTTTTTCACACTAAGGGCTAATCACCGGGTGGGTTTTCAATACAGTGAGGCTCGACTCTTTCTCACTTTTTGCGGGCTCCGACCGCGAAGACATTTCGTAATACACGAAACTGCATGTACCAGGCCGAGCATGACGCCGCGAACGGTCAAATTATTATCGCAGCCAACGGATTATACTTGCAGAATATTTGTAACTGTAGATTCTATCGTTAACGAGAGAAATGGACTGCATTTTCCTACATAAGCTACTTCATGTTGATATGCGCCATGTTATTAACAGATTCAGTACGATCAATCATGATCTCGAAATCTTTCTTTCATTTTATACCTTCGGTTTTCAACTCTATTTATATAATACGTGTAACTTGCAAAGAAAACTATTAAAACCTGATTTTGCAACTCAATTTTAGTTTCTTTGCTTTCACTCACAAAAGGTTTCTCAAAAAAAAGAATTTAACAGATGGTTGACTCTCTCTCTCTCTCTCCTCCCTCTCCCCTCTTCACTCCGCCACTGGATAGTTGCACCCTTTTTAATTCCCCCTCCTTAATTACCCCCGCTACCTCTACCCACCCAACCATACCTCTCTAATTCTGCCCCTCGACTCAACCCTGAAATCTTCTACCCATCCGCTATTCTGATATTCTGTTCCCTCCACCCCCTCCTCTATTATATGCACCACTCCCCTCTACCGCTGCTCCATTCCTTGATCCTCTCCTCTCCCATCTGCCCACTTCCTTTATATAGCCCCTCAACCCTATATCCCTGAAACACTTACCCATCATTCACCCATTTCCAGCTTTATTACTCTCTGATCCACACTCCTCTTTACCTGTAATCCCTTACCCCCTTTCCACAATCATTTTTACCACGTCAATCTCCCGGTGGGGGGGGGGGGGGGGGGGGGGGGGGGGGGGGGGGGGGGGGGGGG
>JAUMHM010000005.1:44091724-44107140 GCA_032362435.1 Melikaiella ostensackeni
CCTGACCAGGAAGTAGGTCGTTGGTCAGTCCGGTGAGGGTACCCTGACTTGGTCAATGGCGTGCTTATTTGTGATTTAGGGCGTACGTGAGAATGTACAAGTTCGCGTAAGGGTTCCCTCGTCGATAGAAAATGGTCAAGGAAACCCCCGCCTGTTCCGTTACGGGTTCAAGTCTCAATTTCATATGCTGACCCTGTAACTTTTCTTGTACAGGATCTGGTCCTAGTTCTGGCAAAGAAACTCACACAGGAACATCTACGGAATACCGTACTGGACGTACAGGGTTTTTCGGTAGGGAACGATAGTTCCTTTTTTTTGTAAAAGTAACTAAAAAAAAGTTACATTTTGAATAGATAACGACAACTAGTTCCTTTTAAAAAGTAACTTACCCATCACTGTAAAAAACTTAAAGATATGTTATTATATCGTAAAAGGACAAGGAGCAGGCCCAAGAGAATAAAACTACACCCCTGTGTTTACAAGCACTCGTTCGTGTTCGACACGAGTCGAAAATGGCCGAAGTTACCGTCTCGATGTAGCAGAAGGCAGAAGTCACCATAAACTCCCCAGGAGTTAGACATTCCCAGAAGTTGTTTGACGAATATCGTGGTCAGGTCGACACCTCGACTCTCCAGTTCCTGTCCGTCTTGTCCTCCTCAACCCACCTAACCATTATCAAAATATCAAACACTTTTCACTAAAATCTCAAATCGCCTCTGAAAACTCGTGTCGACTTCCTCGAACTCAATACACCTAAATAATATTTTACAACGGCGGGTCGGTGTGCCTCGCACGATTTCTTTACAAAACTACAAATAACTACACGTAATAGTGATTATGGATATTTTCTGATAACTGACTATAGTTCTGATTAACGAATGACGAAGAAATGACGATGACAGTGATGACACGCCTGCGAGGCGCACGACGACGGCGATGATGTGCGAAAGCAGATGAGAGTTTTCTGCGTGGAAAAACGAGTGACACTTGACAGGACTCATTCCTGTTATTCCTCGAGTGGACTACTTACTATTTAATGAGTTTAGTCATTTAATTCACTCACGGAAGCTCAATTTTAATGCAAGATTCAGTGCAAGCTTGGATTACTCTGAGTGCAAGTGGAGTGATATTAAATGATTTATGACTGTCAAATGAATCGAGTGCAACGACTAATCGTGATCGTGAATCGTGTGTATGAGTGATACATCGTCCGGTGTCTTCTTGAATGTGTAAAAGTGAGAGAGCAACGAGGTGGGCCACTCGCCGATTTCGTTGTCAACGACGACGACGTCGAGAGCGACCCGGAATCCTCCCAAGGAAGAGGACGACGAATTTCGAAGTCAGCATCACCAGAAACACGTCTCGGTCTTTGACAGGTCAGTGACTCGCATAGTTTTGTGCCTGCCTTTTTTCTTTCCATTCTTTCTCCTCTCGCATTCTCTTTTTCACGAGTCAAGGTTAGTTGTTGCGAATTGCGATTCACCAATGACCAAGGGAAAGTACAAAGGACTAGAAAGGACCATGTATAGTAGATACCTACGTATCCGCATTTCTCTCGGTTTTGTAGTCTTTTAGAGTCTAACAGTGGCGGAGAAATGAACAATAAATAGAGCAACCTGTTTTTTTTAGTAGTAAAGAGTTTTGAATTCAAATTTGTTTTGATTTATTTGAGTTACCATTCACAAAATAAAATTAAGGTTAATTATGTAGACATGTATACAGGGTTGAGGATGTAAAGTTCACATTTTGTGAACCTAACTATTGCTGCGTTTATTTACTTATTTTGGATGAATAACATTACGAAAAACAATTATATGATCTATACATTTTTAAAGAGCATTCAAATTTCCATAAACACAATATAATTTAGGCATTTATAAAAAAGCCATTTTTTATTTCAAAATATTTTTTTGGGTGTCAAAATCGAAGTTATTATATTCTTTTTGACGTATAAACGAGCGATACCAGCTAAATTTTCATTGCTTTTGCAGCATTATTAGTGTAGTAATGAGAACCATTATTCCAAAATTGTGCAAATTGAGCAGCAAAATTATTTTAAAATGTGTAAAAATACCTTGAGGCCTGAAGATGTTTGTTATAGTAAATCGTTTGGCAAAAGTTCAGATATCATAACTATAACAAGAACCCAGAAAGAAACATTTTAATAAATATAAATATTCAAAAGTATATGAATTTAAGGGAATAGAAAATTCGAATTAATATTCAAAATAATGAGTGCTGTGCAGTGTTTTATTTACAGTTTTCATTTATTTGTTTATTAAAGGTTTTTTTTTAAGGCTTTGAATCGAGTTGTGGTACTTCTTTATGGATAGCTATTCGCAATCGGATTTGCAGGAAGCTTTAGAAATTTGATTTGTTGTGATTTGATTTATTCTATGTGATGTTTATATTGGAATTATGAAAAATGTTTAAATCTCTTGCTATTAAAGTTTTCAACATCCAAAGTGTTCAATATTCATTTTTTAAATGAGATTTTATTTGAAATCATAGTAATTTATAAAAGTCATTCAGTTTAAATTACCTCAAAATTTCATAATTAAAGGTATCAAGTACGTATTACAATTCTTGATTTAAAAGTCCGTATTCCAGCTTGAAAGGATATAAGTTCAAAAATTCAATATTCCTTTGAAAATAACAGAAAATCAAAGTCTCCACCTTCCAAAGCTTTTAAAGTTGCAAATTTTCCGATAAATCTAATGTCTAAAATTTGTTAATGACTCCGCAAGTAGTTTAAAAGTCATTAAACGTGAAGAATACCTTTGTCTTATTCCAATTGCTTTATGGTCACTTATTTATAATGTTTCATAAATGCAATAAAAGTTAAAAATAGGCTAAGTACATAATAATTGGCAGACTCGATAAAGAAATTGTTTATCTGAAAAGATCATTAGCGTGCTTTTTGCTTTTAAGCTTTGTATTAATCAAAAGGAACTGGGAATAGAAAAAAGTTTACATAACAGTTTTCGAATTATTATTTCGATTTTTCACAACTTTTTTCAAAATAAATTTTGTTATGAAGTTAAATAATTAAATTAATTTAATTAGAAGTGAAAAAATACTGTAATGACTGTTATTAAGAATTTAAAATATTCGAAAGTTTATCCTAATATCTAATTAGAAGAGAAAGCGATAGATCAATAGACTACAGACAAATAATTTTAATAAATTGTCCATGTGAAAGTTTGCCTTCTAAACTAACATTTGTTTTAAATCGAAGAATAATATTCTTTTTAAATCTTCGGATCTCCATTATTTATGAATACCACAAGTTCGCAAAACTTCTCCCCTTGCAAATTATTAGGAAAATGCTTTTATTTTGAACATTTACTGACATGTAAAAGAAAATATTACTTTCCTCTGAAAATCGCCAAACTTATACAAAAATTATATAAATTAGAACCCCTAATAGGATCGTTGCTCCCCCCCCAGCGTTGTCTCTCTTTCTCTTTAGAGTGCATCGACACTGAAAGTAATAAGAATAGGTTGAAGTGGATTTTTAAACTTTAACAGGTTGTTGACTATCTCCCTTTCTATTGGAAAGAATTTTAATTGATCTTTACTTTTCACCACTTTTTGACCACTTTTTGACCACGTACCCCCTCATGTAAGGCAACATAGAAAATTGTTTGAACCCCCTTCTCCCTTACCCAATAAACTTTACGTAATTTCAGTACGGCCCCTAAGTAAATTTCTCTTCAACGTCATAAAAATGACTCAACGATAGAAAAAACCTTATCTTCTGATGATTCTTACGAAATCGATTGATCCACAAGTGCGACTAGATAAGATATGAAAGCACGTTTATAGGGTTTATACTTGGTTTATACTCAAGAACAACTTGTTCAAGAAAAAGTAGTTTAGAATTTTTTTAAAAGTTTCAGTTCATTCTCTATTCCGTAATCCATAAGCGTTCGAGAAATAAATCGCACTCTCCACGTGTAAGTTACACTGAGAAGGAAATATCAAGAGGCGTGGTTAAAATTTTCTATCAGGAGTTTACTTTATTTTCTACCACGAGTGTTTATTTTTTTTGTCCCCGAAACCACAGTATTTTCAAAATACAAATTTTTCCGTTTACTATTTTCAAAAGGTTTAAAGTTCGAAAGTAAATTCAAATTTCGAATGACATGTTTCAAAAGTTGATATAAATTGATGATTTTTTCTGTATAATAGGGACTGTGTTGGAAATACTGGATCTTTAGTTTATAAAATTAATTTCTGGGCTTAACAGAAATTAGTTTTGAAGTGTGCAGATATGAGTTATTGAGCTGTCTGATTCTGCTTATCATTCATAACGAGGAAGACGTGAAACATATCTAACTATAAACAAACTCATTTCTTTCAAGGCCCAGCAGAAACCTGAGAGCAAATGCAAAGTTTTCATCCGAGATCAACTCGAGAAAAAAAGGAATGGCTAGCTTGATGGTGAGTTCGTCAAGCAAAAACAGCTCACGAAGTGCTTCACCTAGTAGAGGAAACGCCCCTGGATCTCAAAATCAGCAACAACAACAATCACCAACCATCGTGGACTACACGTCAAAAACGCGGAATGCTGCAATGTGAGTTTTTCAGTTTTTTATTTTTAAAATAAGAAATCTTAAAGTTGAGGTCTTTCAAATTCTAAGGCATCGTTTGATTCAATTCAGGAAAATATGTCCAAAAAACACTAAAACTTTTAAAGGATATATTTCCAAAATTCAGTAGATGATAAAGGAAGTTTTAAAAATTAGATGCTTTTCAAAGTCTATGTTTTAAAAATTGTATTCTTTCCATTTTTTAAAGAATGAACAGGGCGGCTACTGGACTGGAAACCCGGGAAAGAACTGGAAATTTTTTGAGATCGGGTTTTCCATTTCGCGGTTTTCCAATCCAGTAGCCGCTCTGTTCATTGTTTAAAAAATGGAAAGAATACCATTTTCAAAATATGTATAGAGTTTAAAAAAGCACCTAATTTTTAAATCTAATTGAATAGGTTTTTCTATCAAAACTAAGAATTTACACAGTAAAAAAAAAATACTTGAAAATGTTACGTCTTAAATTCAGAAATGTACTTCAATTCAGATATGAACTCAAATTCAGTACAAATTTATCTCGATTCAATTAACGTTGGTCTGAATGAAGTGAAGGTATGATTGAATTCTGACATTCGTAAATTATAACACATCTTAGCTGAATTGAAATTCATTTCTAAATTTAACTAATCTTCTGAATTTAAGGTGTAACATTTTTAAGTATTCTTTTTTACTGTATGACTTTTAACTTCACTTGGTATCATATAAAAAAATGTGAGATTGAAAGAGTTCCATTTTGTAATTATTTAAAAAGAATACGATTCCAATTGAAATTTTACAGTTCAAATCACTTCTAATTTTAAATTATTGAATTTTAATGACTATTTTCAGGGCTTTAATTTGACTCCTTTAATTTTTTAGACTCTAAATTTTTAATAATTATTCAATTCGAAACGTTCATAATTTGAAAATATACAATTCTGAACGTTTTCTCCAAGCCTGCCAGCCAGTAACATTTTCATTTTCTGAAGAATTTTATTTTCAATACTTTTAGATTAAAAATTTTAAATATAAAAAATGGTTTGGTTTTAAACTTAAATTTCTTAAATATTGTACAATTCAGAAGTAAAGGCTTTAATAGGTAAAAAAATTCTAATTTAGAACGTTTAAAATTTAATACTCTCAGGGCGAAACTTGATTAATTCGATCTCTTCAAATGTATAGCGTTTGAAGTTTAACAATTCTTATATTTGAACCCTCTTAAATTTACTAACTTAATTAAAATTAATAGCATCAATGGTTGAAATTTCCGTAATTTAAATCCTTGCAAATTCAATAATTTCCAATTCAAGTTTTAAAAATTGGACAGATTCAAATTGGAAACCTTGATAGTTGAGTAATTTTAAGTTTGAAGCTTTCAATATTGGAAAAATCGAATTTTCAAAAGCTTAAAATTGAACCCTTTAAAGCCATGTAAGGGAAACCTCAAAATTAATTTTTCACATTTTTTTTCCAACCAACTTACATTTATACAAAATGCGATATCCAGTTGAAAATTTGAGAAACTAGATAAAAAACAGCACTAAGAAATGTTTGTCTGGTCCTCAGTTTTTATAATGATAAAAAAGCAAAAAATAACTGATAGAAAAAACTTTTTATAAGTACACAATAGACAAACGTTTCTTAGTGTTTTTTATTTAGTTTCTCAAATTTTCAACTAAATATCGCATTTTGTGTAAACATAAGTTGGTTTTTAAAAAAATGGGAAAAAAATGTTGAGGTTATCCTCGCGTGTCTTTAAAATGCCTTTAAGGTTGAAGTTTTCAATAGTTAATGATTTTAAAAAATGTTTAATATAGAAAATTTTTGAGTCATAAGTGTTGAACAATTTTACATTGAAACGTTCAAAATTGTTTCTTTTCAAATTTTGTTCAAAGTTGAAGAATTAAAAATAAAAGCCTTTGAAATACCTTAATTATTATTGAGTGATTTTACACCCTTTTTTTCGTTGATACGGTTTAACTCTAAAGTTCCTCTTATTGTCTTCTTTCAATAAATGGAGCTACGGTGTAAAATTAAATAAAAAAACGTTCAACATTAATAATTGTATTTTGAAAATTTATAAATGAGACAATTTCAATCACTAAATCTTGTATAATTTAAAACTGAAAGTCCTAATAGTTACAGAACAATAATTTTTAGTTTTTCCTTTTCTATTTCTCGAATTTTGATTGACCTAAATCTAAAATTGTTCAATATTGAATGTTTTAACACATTTATGCCCAGTGGGCCGTTAGCGACCCAGCTTTGTTTATGGTGTATACGAGCATTCGGTGGTTAATTTATAATTAACTGGATAAAGACCATTTGTAATTGGCCCCTCAATCGTATTCATTCATTTGTTATTTAGGTGCCAACGACAAATGGTCTTTATCCAGTTGTCATTCTCATGTCTTCAGTTGTTCAATTTTGAATGTAGTTTAGAATAAACTCGGTTTAAAAAGGTAGTTTAATTTGAGTTATGTTTCTGTTTGAAAACCTTAAAAAAATTTGTTTAATTTCGATGGTTTCTCCTTTGGAATTGTACAGTTTTATTCCAATTGTGCAATTTTTATTTGAAGATCATCTAATTTAGAAAGCTTAGATCTTGTACAATATTGTTTACGTCTAAGTTTGGAATTGTTTAATTTTTAAGGTATAATTTTCAATTTTAAACGCACTGCAAATTATAAATTATTAAGTTGAAAACCGGTCAGAAGCCGGCAAAGGACCGGGAATTTTTTCTGAGTCTTGAGTGGCCACCCTGAAATGAAACTGGTTAATAAAAAAAACATGTTGAATAAAAAAAAATACAATTTAAAAACTGATATACAATAGAAAATAAACTATCTTTACATCTAATTTTGAAATTTAGACCTTTTTCAAGTAAAAATATGAATAATAGTACATTATTTTTGTGACGAGAAATATTTTGTTCGAGCACTTTTTCTCTTCTAATTATCAGCTTCGAAAGACTTTGAAAAAGTATAATATTTTAATGAGTCTTTATAAATTTTTGACGAGTTTTCTTGTTGAAACGGCACTTTGCTCTCTGAACAATAATTTTCTTATCACCCTCTCAATACAATAAACAAAGGAGTTTCGTAAAAGTGTGGTAATTATGACTTGGAAGAAAGCATTGTACTTTGAAACGTTATCTCTTGCGGTTAGTATTTATAAAATGGATACTTTATTTTAATAATCTTATCCCTTTGTGCAGTAGAAGCGTATAAAATTGCAACTCTTTGTAGAATATGCTAATCCAAGCATCGTGATGTGACCCTCCTTTGTCGAAGGATATAGATAGCATTCATAGACCAAGTGATGCTTGAATGATACACCGCGTCTCCTGCGATTAGCGATTTATCAACACAATTAATAAAAAAAGTGTCAACTAGTAGCTGTAGTAGTACTACTGCAAATATTACGTTGAAGACATTTGTTTCTATGTTTTATTTTTATATTTTATTTTCTACTTAACACACTTTCTTTTACCAGAGCTCTTTAACTCTGAAATTCCGATAAAAACGTGACCGTGACATTCTTTTCGTATTTATTGCTCAAATACTTTTAGATGCTCTAGTTTTCTTTGGAGAGAGAAGGAAAAATGTTTCTAAGATTTTTTATTTATTTTTATAGTTCTGTTTCAATTCGAATACTTTAAATTTTCAGGATTTTACTGCTCTTATAAATTGCGGATTTAAAATTTAATTAAGTGATTGAGTCTGATCATGATTTTCAACAATATTAAAGATTTTTTAGATATTATACAAATTGAAATCACTTTAAATGAAAAATCATTCAATTTTGAGTGCTTTAAGTTTTAAATTGATCAATTTTTAAATGATCAGATTCCTTCATTTTCATTTTTTGAAATGCTAAGTATTGAAATTATTTAAGTTTGTAGATCTGAAGCTAAAAATTGATCAATTCTGAACTCTTAAAGCTTGAATTTATTTAATTTTAAAGGCGTTTAATTCAAATTTTTTTTTATTACAAACGCTTTCTACTTCAAGCACCGGGAAAAACCAAAGAATGACCGGGAATTTGGTTCACCGTGAAGAACCCAGAAATGATCGAGAATTTTGTTCACCGCGAAACCCCGAGAAGTGACCGGGAATTTGATTCAGTGACCGGGATTTTTTTTCTCGATTGTACTAAAATGCAGATCAAAAATGTTTTGATAGGTATGCTATTACTCTTAGCTTTTTTGATTAGAAAAGATCATGAAGCGTTGAAGTGTTTCATCCAAATATTTAAAAAAAAGTTATTAACAGATTTTAATATTTCTTGAATCTGTGATCGTAAATGAAATAAAACGTTTTAAAACATAATACACGACCGCCACTTACAATTAGTACCTACCTACTTGGACACACGATATAATTTTGGACGTTTTAATTTTTAATTGTTCGACTGTTAAAGCTTTCATTTTAAAGTTATACATTTTTTAAAGGTTTCAAATTGAGACTAAACAATTTTGAATATTTCAATGTAAAACAATTGAATTTTGAATGTTTCCCATTTAAAATTGTTGAACTTGAAACTATTTTAATTTTTAATATTTCAATTTAGGATACTCCGAACTGAAATACTTCAGTGTGTAATTTTACAATTTTGAAAGATTTCAGTTTCTAATGCTATTAATTTTAAAATTTCTGCGTTATAAAGTTTCTGTTTAAAATCATTGTACAATTTTGAATACTTCAAATTTGAAAACGTTATATTTTTGACGTCTTAATTTAAATTTGTTCTATTCCAAGCACAATTTTAGGACAAAACACATAGAGCAGTATGGAACTTTAAAATTTTTGAATCTGTAATAAGACGGAGAAAACCACTTATCAATCTTCTTTGAAATACGAATTAATATTGTTAATGCTTGTTAAATTCATATAGGGGAGAGTCGAGTAGTACCGGCCACTTGAGCTTTTTTATTAATAAACTAGCTGGTATCGATGGAAACAGTAATATAAAACATCAATTATAATGTTATTGCTTCTTCTAACAACTCCTAAGCAGTTATTCAAAGAATAATTCTATTTGAGAGGAAAAAAAGTGATTTGCGTGAGGACCAAAAAATGTTATTCAAAACGACGGTCGGGTAACCCCGTCCTTCGAGAAAATCGTAATATTTGGACATTTTATTGTAACCGAACAACGGGAAATGTATATTTTTAAAATGAAAACTTAAAAATTTTATACATTAGGACAACAATACTCCTCAAAAATCAAAAGTCCACGAAAAGCATTGGACAAAGGTTATTTAATAGTTCTTGATAGAAACAAATGAAATCTAGTATAAAAAAATCTGGCCGTGGATACCCGACAGTGATATGTTACAAAAAAAAAACTGCTGTAAATAAGAAAGTACATGAAAGTATTAAACAAAAATTACAAGTCACATAGTTCGAGAGTGAATTGATGTATGCCAATGAAAACCAATCTAATATTTTTTGTAGTTTTGCAAATATTTGATAATAAGTTTGGTCTATATTTCACAAAATGCACTTGTTTTTTAGAGACAAATTAAAATTTTATCGGATTTTTTTTAAGCTAATGGGAGATATGCGTCTCTATTTTTTAAATTACGCTTTTGGGACAATTTTCAAAGATAACAATATTGATTTATCATCGCAGAAAGTACAGTTTATTCAAAATCATAAGTGGCTGGGGCTACCCAGCTCTACCCTAATGACCGTCGAATTGTTAAAAAATTGAATATTTGGTATACTTCATTCATTTCGTTTGAATTTTTTCAAATTTTATAATATTTGAACACATTTAGATACCAAATTTTAGGGTAAAAATATGCAAAAACTTAATTTTTAAAATGAAATTGGTGTTGAAAAGCGAGAAAGTATCTTTTGTGAAGAAAACTGAATTTCGTCAAAAAGTGGACTTAGCACCGTTTAGCTTTCCCTTCTTCAGTTACCGAAAATTAAAGTGACAATTTGGAAAATATGATCGAATTCTAAAATAACCTTCAAAGTAGCGTTTTTAATATTTCTAAAAAGTCAATCATTTCTTAATCATTTCTATATTACTCAAGTATTTAAAAAAGTACAACAGTACAGATAATTATTTATGGTTACTTTTGATACTTACGTTTTAAAGACTTCAATTTAAAAGCTTATTGGACATGGAAAACTCTTTAAAAAAGTGAATTTTATTAACATAAGTCCGTATTATGCCAAGTTCAAAATAGCTTTTTGATTTCTGCTAAATTAAAGACAGTGTCTATGTGTACCGAAAAAATCCGGCTATTTGTACCGAAATTTCGGTACGAAAATTCCTTTTTTCCAGGTCCCGCTATTCATGTCGAAGAAATACGGCTATTCCTACCGAAAGTTCGGTACATGTAGCCACGGCCTAAATTAAATTACTAATTCCATGAAAATTGATGTCACCACCTTCTTTGTTGCTTATTATTTATAAGTTCGATGATAAATTGAATATTTCTAGGCCTAAATTAAATCATTTACATGAAAATTTATTTCACTACGTTCTTTGTTGCATATTATTTATAAGTTCGATGATAAATTTAATATTTCTAGGCCTAAATTAAATCATTAATTACGTGAGAATTTATTTCACTACGTTCTTTGTTACATATTATTCATAAGTTCGATGATGAATTTAATATTTCTAAACATGAAAGGAATTTGGCTTAATGGTATAATATTATTAAAACTTTGAACCTTGTTTTCTCAGTTTGACAGACACTGGACATGGCGTATTCTAGGTTTCATGTAACGTCTTATGTTCGCAAAAAATTAAGAATTTGTTGATTTATGGTTCTGCTCAGCTCTGATTTCAACCCATTTCTGCCGAGAACTAAATTTTCGAAAATACTTTTTTTGTGTTCAAAATTCTTTCACTAAAAACTCCTTCGAAGTTGAAAAAAATAATTACCGTTACATATATGTTACTGCCGGCGGAAATGGGTTAAAAAATTTTGGCTCATAAAAAAATGCAATGGTTCATTTTTCTACATGCATAGCAAACGGCTATGTATTTCATTATTATTTGATGTACAAAAAGGGCGATCTGCAAAAACTTGATTTCTTAACCTGGAAAACCTGGGAAAGACCTTGAATTTTGTTCCTAAGAATTGCTAGACACCCTGCTTTTTTGAAAGCTTCTTGTATAGCTTTGGTAGCTTCGAGCCTTATAATGGATATTTCTAGCATCCTTCGAGCCTTCGGACTGTAGAATCCACATTTCTTTCAATGAATCAATTTAAATCTGTCATTCTTAATTTTACAAAGTCAATGAGAGTTTGACTTGAGATTATTTGCATATCAATACAAAGTGAACTTTGTGTTTCAGTCATCAGGCAGGCGAAGGTAGCACGGGCAGTGGTAGCAGTTGTGGTGGAGGGGGTGGTACCGGCATGAAGAGTAGTAGTCGACAGAGATCACCGGGTGCCATAGTACGAGCTGGCGAAGCCATGGAGGAATCAAACACGAGCACAACTACCGATCCGGAAGAGATTGTGCAAAATGTTCACCCACCGACTGACGAGGAAGGAGTACGTTCCAAAAACTATTGAATCAAATCAGCACATCCTCTTTGAATCGTTCGCTTTTCTCATTCAGTCATTCACTTTCTCCGATTGCATTGAAGACTTTTCATCGAAGTAATCACCAAATCTACAATCTAAATTTTTCCATCGAGTTGCATAACGTTTTATTCAAAGAAGACAACACGTTATGCATTCTGCTGTGCATGCGGCGAGTGTCCCATGAGTTTGCAAGATCATCTACTATAATCGTTCAATCGAGGTCATGGGTTAAAGAATGAAGAGTTCATTTGCATAATGATCCAAGCAACTCAGATTCAGGTCTTCAAAGGAGTTCTTTAAACGAATAGGAAAGGAGTTCAAGTCGCGGTTAACAGGCCGAAGGTCTGGACTAATTTCTGTTTTGGAAAACAGAAATTGTCAGAGAGAACAAATGAATGTTTGCTAGTGCTGTCTTTTTCAGATCATAGAGACAGTTCCCTGACAAATTGCAAAATCGTCTGGTATTAAAATATATTACTTTTCGATAATGAAGCTTCTCCATGAAGCGAAAATATGAATTTTTATCAAAGACTGAACTTATAGTTATAAAGAGCAGTAAAAAGACAGAAATGTTTTATTTCCGAAAATTGTTTACATAATATTCTGTGGGGAAATTTTAATATCTTGCACCGAGTTTGAAAAAAGTAACAAAATTTGCAATCTATTAAGATAGTTGTGAAGAAAAATGAAGAAACAAAATATCAAAGCAATGTCAGACAATCTTTTGCAGAATTTTTAAAAATAAACAATTTTGATAAAATTGATCAGTTGTCAAAAAAACGGTGATAAATAACAAAATCATACTTGAACAGTTTTTCTGAATAAACAATGTTTGTCTCTTTTATTTTTATTAGTTCTTCATAGTCAAAATTATTCTTTTTCGTTTTTAGAGAAAAAAAGCCTTTGCAACCCTAAAATTGTGTTAGTATTTACCATAAATTAGTCAATTGTTTCCTTCTAAATAAGTGTAATTTACCCTGGCAGAAAAATTATAAATAAGAAATGTCAATAGTTAAATCATTTTGAATTTAAAGGATTACTAAAAATTGCTAATTGCAAGTGATTGCAATTAAACAATTTGAATTGAAAGCCTTCTAAATAATGCTTTTAGATTGAAACAGTCAGTATTGTTCGTTTTTAAATTTATATTGTTAAAAATTGAATAATTTTAATTTGAATGCATTGGAAACTACACATTTCTTGAAAAAAAAAACATTCAAAATGTAATAATTTCAAATTGAAAATGTTTGAAGTGGAACAGTTTATGAAAAATTGAATCGATTATAAGTTTAGCCATTTTAAAAATAATAGCGTTTAAAATTAAACAATTTCGAATTAAAAACGTTCCTAATCAAATAATTCAAACGTTAACCATATTTGAACGAGAATTGCTTCAAGAAACTGAATGAAGTGTTATTTTTAATTCATAGCCTTAATAGTTGAACAGTTATAAAGTAAAAACGTTCCAAATGAAAATATTGAAATTGGGACAATTTCAAATTAAATGGCTGGATATTTCAATAATTTTAAGTTCAAGCGTTCATATTTCTTAATTTTAAATTGAAACATTCAAAATTTAATAATATAAAAATTAAAACTTTCAAGATTGGATAGTTTCAAAAAGAACAATTTTGAATTAAACAATTTTCTAATGTAATATTAAAAAATTGTAATAAGCATCAGTGGTAAAGTTGATGTAAAAATGATGAATTTGAACTAAAATAACGCTAAAAAACATTCAGTTCATTAAAATACTCTCTACTAATACGAAAAATTTGAATTATCAAATTTTGAAAAATATAGAAAATAAAGCAAAAATTGAATTTGAAAAAACGTTTTCTCACAAGTTTTTGGATTCAAAATGCCTATCATTTCGTCTGAATAATTTCAAAAATGGTAGTTTCTAGAAGATTTTTTTCCACTGTTTTTTTTTTGAATCATAGAAAATTACAAAAAAAAAATCTACTAGAAATCACACCAGGGCAGGTACTAAAAAAGTACCAAAAACAAAGAAGCATCCTTTTTGAATCTAAAACTAAAACATACATTTATATCATACATATATTATACATTCAATATACATTTATTTATATATTATGCTTTTATGTCAGGTTTAACAGCGGAATCATTGAAATTATCGCGAAAGATTATGGCTGAAATTTAAAAAAAAATCTTTAGAATGACTCACTGAGAAAAACGAACGGATATCATTGTCTTTCTTGAGAAAACTGATTACTTGCCAGTCTCTCTTTGAAGTTTCTGAGTAGTAAATGTTTTATGATTGATAGTAGCACGATTGGAATTTTATAATTTGCACATAGTCATGTAATTATTTCTGTCGTAGGAGTCACACCACCACACGCAATCATTCCTATCGAATGGCTCAACAGAGTTGATAAGTGACGACGTTGACTCAAGTGCTACGCGAGTTCGTCAAGCTGTCGAACATATTCAAAGCAAAATTGCCAGAACGAGGGAGCTGATTCGGATAGAGCAAACAACACGAGATGGTGAGCTGTAAATTTAACACATAGTAAATGGTTATCTTGAAATCACCTTGACCAAAAAGCTTACGAAACTCAGCTTCTATCAATGGCCAGGAGATCTGATTGAGCCCATTTTCGATCCTCGAAGTCATTCCCCTATTCCCCTACGTTTCTCCCTTTTTTTTTCAAATTCGCCTTTTTTCACCTATTCTCGAAAAACTTCCCCCTTTCTTTTCAAATATACGATATTTGAATATACCATATTCGGATTACGCGGTAATTCTCTAAAATTAATATACATACGTAAATCTAAATGTGTGTAAATCTATAAAATTATTCTATTCAAAACTAAAGTATGCTATCGCTATAGCTCTAGGTGCTCTATGTAAATAATAAAATGCATCTTTGTAGTATTAATGCACTTAAATGAATTGTTTATATTCAAATAAAGTACAAAATAAAGAAAAACAATATGTCGTAACACTAATATAACTATATAAGTGCAGCAAGTGTCAAGTGGTGAAAACTATAGTCCATTAAAAATAAAAACCCTTTAAAAAAGACTTGAAACTGAAAATGTTAAAAATGTGAAAACCGGAGATAAAAGTTGTTATGCAATATAAATTTGAAATAGTTAAAAAATATATAGTAATTTAAAAAAGAAGTATGAGAAGGTGAACACTCTTTTGGGGGCCATCCATAAAATACTTAACGTAATTTTCCGACAATTTTGGGGGGGGGGGGGGGGGGGGGGGGGGGGGGGGGGGGGGGGGGGGGGGGGGGGGGGGGGGG
>JAUMHM010000005.1:44110876-44142440 GCA_032362435.1 Melikaiella ostensackeni
GTCCTTAACGAGTCTAATTTTTTGAAGCCTGTCTCTCTGGGTATTGGATAACGTCTAACTGGTGATATATATATATATATATCAAAAGAATGGATTTAAATTCAACAACTAGCTTTTTTTGTAATAAATGTAGAATTAAAAGTAAGAATCTTAAAAGAAAAGGAGTGAACTTGAGGCTAACAGTTGAATATTGCGATGTGTAATTAAATTTAACACGTAGATTGACATGCTCTTAAATTTTTCGCTGCCATGACAGTTGAAAGTAGTAAGTAATAACTAATAAAATGCTATTATAGGTGCTTGGATGTTTTTTTCTCAATTACGATTCACTTCATTGGTGTGTGTTTTTCTCACTCGGGACTCCTTGCTCTCACAGCAATTACTTTTAACAAGATATTCAAAGGAAAAGGAATTCTACTTGCTTCTTTTCACGCTTTTCGCTTTCTCACCTTGTGGATTGGACTCGATGACTTTCAAAGGACTGCACTATCGTCACTTCTCTGATTCTGTCGTACTTTCGCTTTTCTTGAATGTTTTTCAACTTCTCTCACAATTCCTTGACCCCTTGTTATCCAATACTAAAGAAAATGTTGGCTTAAAGATTCCAAAATCGTCTGGAGGGTTGTTCTGCTTCTTCTCTTTCGAGCAAACCGATGTCTTAAAATTTTCTGAACGAGGATTCTGCATCGCTAGGTTCTATTTTTTATCTCGGAAATTATTGTTCTTGAAATTTAAAAACAACGCGGTTACATTTTTTGTACTAGATCAGATTGTATAGTTCCGTAAACCCTGCGTTTCGTTCTAGTAGTTTAGATAGGTGCTTTGGAAATTGCTGAAAGTTTTATTAAAATATTGAAATTCTCTTTTTAATTTCTTTTGAATTCATTTAGGCAGAGATGAATCCATATTTAGTTGCATCGAATTCGTATAAATTCAGTTGAGTGCATTTGTATTTATTTAGATTTTCAATTTAGTTCAATTCAGTTATAATTCATTTAAATTTCTCAAGAGGTTAACCACTCGACTTTTGAGTGTACATCAGATTTCAATAGATTTCAAAAGATTTCAAAGATTTCACAAAGATTTCAAAAGAGTTCATAAAGATTTCAAACAGATTTCAAAGATTTCACAAAAAGTTTACAATGTTTTCAAAGATTTCAGGATTTTCAAAAGATTTCAAACATTTCAAACATTTCAAAAGATTTAAGAAATATCACAAAGATTTCAAAGATTTCAAAAGATTCAACAAAGATTTCAAAAGATTCAACAAAGATTTCAAATATTTCAGAGATTTCAGAAAGATTTCAAAGATTTCACAAAGATTTCAGAAATTTTAAAAGAAAAAAAATATTTCAAAAATTTCACAAAGACTTTAAAGATTTCACGAAGCCTTGTGTACCAGATTTTAAGAGTGATCAACCCCTCGAAATTTTTCTTGAATTCAGTTCACTTTATCTCGAAAACTGATAGAACTTAATCTTTGGGTTTGAGGACTTAAATTTGAGATCTAGTTTTTAAAGTTAAAAATTGCAAGGTTTGGATATTGAAACTCTAGATTTGAGAGCTTAAGAAATTTAATTTGATACAATAAAAATTCAAGAACGAATCGCACGGTCCTTAACGAGTCTAATTTTTTGAAGCCTGTCTCTCTGGGTATTGGATAACGTCTAACTGGTGACCTCTGTGTCCCCACAGATGGCTCGACATTTTATGTAAACGATACACCACGTGCAGGTAATGGTGATAATGCTAGCGTCGAAGAGGAAAAGACTCACCACGGTTCAGCTACACTTCCTGGAGGATGTAGCCTAGGATCAACGCACAGTGCAGCAGCTATGAAGTTCCCATCGGAAGAAGGATCTGAGTGTTCGAGCGTGACGAGCGAAAGTGGACCCGGAAGCAGAGGACAAACCCATACTTGTCACGGTCACAGGGACACCTTCAGTCTCAAATCAATTTTTTCCGAACTTCAAGAACACAGAGAGAACTTCGATCGGATGAGGGAAAAACTTGAGGGTCTCAAGGTTCGTAGATAAAAGATTAAATCCAATTATAAATATCAGTGGAACTTTGAAAACCCGGAAACGACTGGGAATTTTTTAAGAGCGTGAAAAACTGGGAAGTGGCAGTAAATTTATTTTTTAACTGGAAACTTTTTAAATTTTTGGTAGAAAAACCTCTTGTACTCGCGAACATGCATTGCAGATGAAGTAATGTAATTTTGAATTTCTATTTGAAATTCTTTAAAACTTCTAATGTTCTAATTTTGAGAAATATTTAATTGATAGCATCTTAAAATTTTAAATCATTTAGTTAAAGGTCTCTAATTTTTAATTTTTTAGTTTTACAGGCCTTAATTTGGAAATAATCACTTTGTGTTTGCGGAATTTTCAGGTTTATTTGCACTTAAAGTGTCTAAACATTTCATACAGAGGAAAAGGGGTCTAACTAATTTTTCTGCTAACATCCCTTTCTCCACGATGCATATTTGGTTTGTCTTTTCAGGAAATTAAACACAGTTTTCTGATGATCCTTGTTTCATATTATTATTGTATAATGTCTCTGCGCCCTTTTTTAAATATAAAATTTTTATCTGGTTTCTCTTTACTGACGAGTTTTTTCATATTTCCTGTATTTTTTAGTTTTATAAAATTATGTTCCATCTATGTGGTTGAATTCATTTACGTTTTTTTTTTTTTTTTTGGTTCGATTTACGAAGTTTTTAGTATAAATTCGATTTTAACCTCTGATACCGGCGGGCACTTCAAAAATGGCTTAGATCCCATTTTCGACAGTCATCATACTTTGTAATCAATTTTAAATTGAATGAGATATTATTACATACATTTTATTACAAAATTCAGTAGATGACTATTAACAAACTCTTTTTGCATATTTAGTTTCATTTTGACCAAAACACTACTTAGGCCTCTTTTTGAAAAATGGCTCCAATTGTAAATACATATAACTTCTTTAAACATGAACAATTTTTTAATTAAGTATTTTAAAAAAATTTGAATATGTTAAAAATTAAACGATTTTTAAACTGAATCGTTAAAAACTGCACCATTTCAAATAGAAAGCCTCGATAAATTACAAAGTTGAAAAATTTCACAATTTTGAACGCTTGAATTTGAACATGTTTTTCTTAAAGCCTCAAGCTGGAGAGTCGAAAATTAAAAAATCTTAAGATTTTAATGCTTTTTTCGACTTTGTGAATTTTAGGGGCATTACATTTTTTAATTTTACAGGTTTAT
This sequence comes from Melikaiella ostensackeni, assembly GCA_032362435.1. NCBI lineage: Eukaryota > Metazoa > Arthropoda > Insecta > Hymenoptera > Cynipidae > Melikaiella > Melikaiella ostensackeni. The sequence goes on from JAUMHM010000005.1 coordinate 44,114,134, forward strand.
AGATTCAAATTCCACAATAGTGAAGGCTTTTGATTTGATATTGTACAATTCTAAGCACTTTGAATTATAAATTATTCGGTATTTAAGGTTTCAAGTTTGTAAATACTCAGTTAAGATTTAAAATTTTTTAATTTTCTGCTTTGGATGTCTAGTATTAAAATCGTTTAGACTCGAAAGTTCAAAATGAAAATTGCTCTAATTTATGTAACTTAATAACATTTTATAATAATAGAGTCTTAATTTTCATAGCTTTAGAATTAAACCATTTCAAATTAATACAATTATAATTTGAAATTGTACAGTTATAAATACTTATTCCAATTTGTAATTATATGTTAGTGAACTTTTGAACCTAAAATTGTGAAATTGAAAATTTTTTGAACACTTTAAATTGAAAATATTGCAGCTATAAAAATTTGAATGGTTCGTTTTTAATACATAGAAAACAGTGTGGCAACCACGGATATGACCGGGAATTTATTCATAGATTTTAGTGGCCACCATGTGAATTAATTTTTTTACCGTGATTTTTTGTAATTCCTTGTACATAGAAGAACGAGAAAACCCTGTTCCTTGAAATTACTACAATACCAATTTGAAATTGTACAGTTTTAAATGCTTCAAATTTGTAATAGCTCAATTTTTAACTCTGATTTTGAAATGTTCAATTTTAATGCCTATTTTCAGACTCTTCAACAAGAAGTCACCTATCTTTCACATGCTCTACAAGAAGAACGCTTTCGTTGCGAACGACTTGAAGAGCAGATAAACGACTTGACCGAACTTCATCAAAACGAAGTCGAAAATCTTAAACAGACGATCACTGATATGGAGGAAAAGGTTCAGTACCAGAGTGAAGATCGTTTGAGGGACATCCACGAAATGTTGGAAAGTTGTCAGACCAAGATTTGGAAAATGGAACATCAGCAACAACAACACCAGCAATATGTGACACTCGAGGGTTTGGATAACAGTAATGCGAGGGCGTTAGTTGTCAAACTAATAAATGTAGTTCTCACAGTCTTGCAAGTTATTCTGCTTCTTGTAGCCACAGGTGCTGGTATCATGATGCCTTTTCTTCGAACGAGGTACTCTTTTTTACTAGAATACTTAAAAATTATATATAAATATACGATCAAAATGAGTACCGCTGTGAAAAAAGAAGTCTTCATTTAATGGCATGTGGACAATTCTGTCGAACTTTTAAGATCATCCATCAGAAGGCGAACCCGACTTAGAAATATTTTCAATTTGAAATCTCATAAAATTTCATGAAGAAAAATCCTAGAAACCTGCAAACATAAAAATTATATATATATATATATAATCCAGATGTGCATTAAAAAAAAGAAACTAAAAACCATTCCCAGAACATCGAAAATGTAGAGAAACAGTTGAAAAGTCATTGTAACGTTAATTTTAATTATCATGAAAGTAGAAAATGGTCGCCTCTGGGGCTCGGACTCACACCACTATTGACAGCATTTGAAAGTTTTTTGTGTGATGCCACTATTTTGAAAAAAAATCCACTAATGCCACTATTTCTTCATTTTCTCTTTAAAAATATTTTCGAAGTTCAAATTAGAAATCCTTCCCAATTAATAAGAATTCAAATAAAAAAGATTCAAGTTTGGAAAAGAATGAAGTTTGAAATAAAGCGGAATTTATTCATACACAATGAAATGTTTTAGAAATTCAAAGTACCTGCATAGAATGCAAAATTGTCATTATAATTTTATGGAATTGTCTTACCAGACTGTTTTGTTCAATTTTTGTGTGCCTTATAATTTAAAAAACTGAATGGGTTTAACAATTTCACTTGTGCAAATATAATTTGCAAATCCATAGGATTTTATCCTAGAAAGAAGAAAATCAAAGTTACTACATATTGTTTATTATTTTATGTATTTTTCTGTACGTATAGCATTTGATTTAATTTTCTTCGTTGAAAAAGCAAAAATATTAAAAATTGGAGTTCTTTATCTGAAATTTTTACTCATTAGTCCTAAAGAAATAAATTTATCGAAATTTCATGCGACTTATATCTTTTATGCGATCTAAAAAAAATTATTCTAGTCGATCCGAGATCTGCGTGATTTGTTATTATTTTATTTTTTTTTTTTTAGTTCATGCCTCTATTTTTCTACTATTTAAAAAAAATTATGCCACCATAGACATTATTTTTGATCTCTGAAGTGAATCCGAGTCCTGTGTCTAGCTAAAACAACTCAAGTCCCAAATATAGTATAAATCATTGTTGACTAATATTTAATAATTGAAAGACATTTTAGGAGGTTATCAGGCTTTTTCATGCTTCATTCACATCATCAGACAGTTGCATGATCTTACTCACTGACATCTTTTTATTTCTCACTCTCATTCTTTTCGTTTGTTTTTTCCACGTTTGTTTCAGCTGTACTAAGCCTCATTGTTTCATGTGCAGGGTGCGCATACTCACAACGACATTTGTCGTGCTGGGCATTGTGTTCATGCTCAAGCAGTGGCCCGAGGTGCACGATGTAGGAAGTCACCTTATGCGCCACCTAAAACAAACTCTCGCCGTCAAGTAGCATTGTAAGTTACAATATTTTCTTTGCTGATCATTTATTTCTAACTTTTCTGCTTGATTAATATTTCGGAGCACACAGTCCATCCACTCTTTTTCCCCTTAAATTAAAAAAATCCTCTAAAATATATAAAATCGAGAATTCTGACCCTTTTCCCCCTTTTCTCAAGTATTTTCTAAACAATTTATTTGCTAATTTGTTTGACTTAAAGGACGTCGACATCGAGTAAACAGCTAAAGATTCAGTCGAGAAAATAAACGCGATATAAAAATAAATTCTACAGTCAAATATCAAAATCATCTTACTTTTAAAAGTTGTCTAAACGAAATTGAAATAATAAAAATTTATTTCTCCAGAAAACATCAAGAAAGTCGTACGTGTTAGGTGTTCAGGTTGTAGGTCGAAGAAACAAAATTTTGAAAACCGAAAATTAAGCAGAACTGTAGAGTATTAGGACCATGACGGTGCGACTGAACCTAGTCTAAATGAAAGTTGAATGCTAATGGGACTTTTTTTTGTTGATTATGGATTATGGCTTAAAAGCGAAAATTTCCCTAAGAAGATAATTATAGTACATGTTTTCTTTGACTGGATTTTTTCATTCATTATGGCTTTCTGCCATTACACTATCAGTTGAAGACGAAAATTAAAATATTTCATCGGGCTGTTTTTGAAAAAGTCGATTTTAGTATTTAATAAATTCGAAATGCTAAGCTCTGTCTGAAAAGATATGGTTAATATTGCCTAAACTTTTTTTTTACTGGATTTTTTATTGATTATAATTCTCTGCCATCCCATGAATATTTTAAGATGAAAATTAAAATAATAAATGTTGCCTAAAATTTTTTTTTTTAAATTTGATTTTTGTATAATTATGGTTTTCTGTCTTCTCAAAAATATTTGAGAACAAAAATCAAAATATTCCTTCGGGCCTTTTTAGGACAAAGTCGATTTTATGATTTAATTGATTCGAAGTGCAAAACATTTTTAAAAGATTTTTTAAACCTCGTATGTTGCTTCAATTTGAATTGTGAATCAATATAAAGTGTTGTGCAAATGTTATGCGATTTTCTGGTTATTAAGGAAAATTTTTGCAATTCAGATTATTTAAATTTAACAAGCGACTATTCTCAAAAAAGGTCCGATTGTTTATTTTAATTTTTTTCTTCAAATGTTCGTGGAATGTAGATAACCACAATCAATAAAAAATCCAGTGGAAAAAAATGTCGTGCAGTATTTACTTTACCTTTTTAGGAAAATGTTTGCATTTTAAATTAATCACAAAAATCGACTTTTTTAAAAAAGGGGCCGATTAATTATTTTAATTTTTGTCTTTAGGAATTTCTGGGATTGCAGAGATAATCAATCAAAATAATCAATCAAAATAATGAATAATCAATCAAAAATTTTAGGGAACATTTATCGTATTTTGTAAGACAAATTTCTGCAATTCGAATTAAGTAAACACCAAAGTCTACTTTTTTCAAAAAGGGTCCGACCGATTATTTTAATTTTCGCTAGGAAATGTTCGTAGGATGGCAGACAACCGTAATCAATTTTAAAAAAACGCATTAGCATTCCGATTTCATTTAGACTTGGTTCAGCCGCAGCGTGCCCTAAAAAAGTAGAAATAATGTGGAGCTGATGTATGGCTTGTTTTTACATGATAACAAATTATGTGTTTCAAACAATTTTTTTCATAATTTTGTTATTTCCGTGGATACCGATTTTTTTAGATGTTTGTGGAAGCCAGGAAAGCCTCCCCTTTTGACAGATTTTTGTATAGGTACTGCTTTATTTAAGAGACCCCTCTTTAAAAAAAATTGAAACTCCTTAAAAATGTGTACAGAATTTTTTCCGGTAGTGGATGACATTACTAGAATCTAAAAATCCGCTAGAAGGCACATAAATCTAGGGAATCAAAGATGTTAATGCAACATATTTTTAAAATATATTCAAGAGTCTAAGCTATCAAAAACAGAACGGCAGTAGGTTTTTAAAATATATTTTTTTCAACAACTTGGGAATTTTTTACTGACAAGAATACACTAGACCAAAATTGACAAGAGCGTGTTTTTAAGGGCAGATGGGTTTCCGATGATTAAAAAGAGCTGTAGAATTAGGCTACAAAATTCTCGATATTTGTCTAATGTATTTTTATCAGTAAAAACTCCTGTGCTGTTCGACAGATTTTTCAAACTTAGCTGACAAATGTAAGCTGAAACATAACAATAATGAATATCTATTACATATGTGGAAATCCTGGTAAAAGATGGCATTGTTAGATAACACTTTCGTGCCTTTGGCAAGATACCCATTTTTCTATTATGTATTTTTTTACTCCCCTGACACCTTTAAAATAAATCCCCTTTTTTTACCCAGAATTGAACTACTAAACCTCTGTAAGCTCTGATATAATATAAAAGCCCATTTTACTTTGTCTATTTTTCAGGGTGGAACATTAAAAGCTAACTACTCCACACCCTGCGAAGTGACGAGCGACCTTGGTTTCATCCCGCAGATCGTCCAAAAAGCAATAAAGAAAATAAGTGCAGAGTATTCCTTTCCGTCACGTGCATCCTCCACTCCCTAGTTACTTTCATCGGTTGATCGCGAAACGCCCAGCGTTTCTACACTCAATGAATCTCGTCTATCTTCTCCACAAAAACAAAAAGAAAAGACCGCTCGACGAGAAAGCACACACGGAAGGAACCAAACGCGAATGACCGTATCGGTTGCGTTATTAGCTGTGACTCTTCGTTACATTTTTTTGTTATTTTATTTTTGTCTACGCTGGTTATTGAAAAGTGAATTTAAGCTCCATGCATAAACCGCAAAGAGCCGAATAAACGACAATGACGTTCGCTTCAAAGAATAGAAAGTGGCGAAACAAAGTCGTTTCATTGTTAAATTGCGTCCAACACGATCCTCTTTATTTCTAGAGAGGCTGAATGTAGAATCAGTGGTCTGTGATTCCTGTGAGATGGATTAAAATGGATTGCTTACCGAGTGTAATTCGACGAAGTTTAGGATTGTAAGCAACGATGAGTGATATAAAAGTACCTCGACTCCAATTAGCGAGAAATCATTATGCGTGTCTGTGGCTGGTAATAATCGTCCAAACGCTTCACAATAAATTCAAAGTGAATTGACATTGAATCTACAATAAAAGAAAGCACTTTGACTTACATAATGTAACAGCCTCATCGCACTAAGAATCATTCAAAATAGTGTCATTTAGTATTCGATGTTGACTCTAAACGCAGAAAGTGTAAATAGTATCAAATAGGTGTCATAACCGTCGTCCATTGTCATAAGAATAGAATAACAGATTCTAGAAGCATCGCTGAGTGGCACTATTTCATCATCGAGTCGCTCTGAGTTTCTCTAATTCAATACCTCCATGTTAGAAAAACCTCTTTCAGAGTGTACGTCTAATCTAACCACTGTTTTTTTTGAGCTAGCCCCTCGTTTTAGCACGAACATGGGGCAAACAGCAGACCGGTGTAGTAATTATTGCTCTCTGGTTTAGTATATTATTCAGAATTATTTTTTATTCCTTTGAATTCTTTCGAGTTCTTTTGAATTCTTTTGAATTGCTTGGAATGCTTTAAAACCCATGTAGATTTTTTTGAATTCTTTTAACTTCCTTGAAATGTTCTGAATTCCTTCAATTTATTAAATTCTCTTAATTCCTTGAATTCTCTTAATTCCTTGAATTCTCTTAATTCTCTGAACTCCTGAAATTCTTTAAATTGCCTGAATTCCTGGAATTCTTTGAATGCCTCTGAATTTTTCGTATTATTTTGAAGTTCTTGGAATTCAGGGAATTACACGAATTCAAGGAATTCAATGTGAATTCAAGGAATTCAATGTGAATTCAAAGGAATTCAAGCGAATTGAAAATAATTCAAGGGAATTTAAAATAATTACACTCCGAAAGAGATTTTTTTAACGTGAGGTATCAATTGATCAACATGTACTTCATTACGAAACGTGGACCAAAAATACAACCCTCCGATACACCAAATTCTTTTTGAAAATTCACTTTTTTCAATAATCAACCACCACAGACACAAAAATGTATCCACACACTGCGAGAGGATAAGAAAAAATAGCCCATGACAGATAATCGCTATGAGAGAAAGACTGATGGACTAATCGGTTACGAGTCGATATCTTTTCGATTCTTCGTAACACGCTCGAGGCAATTTTTGCACAACGGTGTATCGGTTATTCAAATATTACGGGCAAGGGTTGGTAGGAAATTCTCGACTCCAGCACCGATGCAAACATTCCTTTTTTTTTTAGTTTTAGATCACGAGGCTCTTATTCAAAGGGTACATAACTTCGAATTGCGGTGAATCCAAAGTTTGCAATGTAATATAAATAACTGCAAGTTGAAATGATTGCACCATTTAAAATATTAAATAAAATTCCTAATTTTAATCCAAAAGTCTTTCAAAATTGGAAACTTTTTTTATTGAGAATGTTTAAAATTGAGAATTTTTCATTTGAAGGTGTCCGGAATTAAACAGTTTCGAGATGCACGCATTCAAATTGAAACATTCAAAATCCATCCATTTATAATTGGAAAATTTCCATTATTTTTTCTTTTTTCTTTGAAGAACAAAGTGTATAAAACTTCCAATTGACAAAATATCAAGTCGAAAATGGTTATAATAGAATTTAATAATTGATGATAATAATAATAATAATAATAATATTGCACTAATTTGCACTATCGGGGTTGCTACAGGTCAGGGAATTCTGGAAATCCAGGGAATTTAAAACTGGTCAGGGAAGATCAGGGAATGTCAGGGGAAACCTGAAAGAGTCAGGGAATTTTCGATAAACTGAAGTTCATGTTTAAAAAATTCTTATGATTGTTGTCACTAAAAACGTTTAAGATAAATTTAGAAATAAACCTTTTTTTGCATTAACGTTATTGAACTCCTATGTGTAGGGTTTTTTTTATACATGAAAGAAAAATTTATAACGGCGAGGAAAATTGAAAAATTGGTCAGGGAATTTCGAAATTGGAATTTTGTAGCAACCCTGACTATTGAATAATTTCCGATTGAAATGTATTTTTAAATAAAATTCAACAAAGTTGAACAATATCAGAACAAAGCTTTTGTAGTTGAGAAATTTAAATTATGAAAGCATTTGTTATTAAAAATTTGTTTCTTTTAATAATAGCAGCATTATACCTACATTTGGCTCATAATCGTCATTAAACCTAGTAAAGGTCTTCTTTGTCACCTAAAATAAGTTCTCGGGTGAGGGGCCAACAAATTTTTCAAAAACTTTTAAACTTTTTGAATCCGAAAATTTCCAAACTAAGTAACTAATTAAGATACTTAACTTTCTGATTTTAATGGGGAGATTTCCCGTTGTTTCAAAATCCGGAAAGCAAGTATTTAAAAGTTGAAAATTAACAAAATGGCGGCGACTGTTTTGCTGAAAATAATTTTTTTTTTCTTTTTCAGTGTGCTAGATACGGAAAAAGTCAAAACGCAAAAGTGTTCCTTTCGAAGAGTCCTACACAAAGTTCGTTTTCTATTCTTCGCTATTTTGCACCGTTTTTGAATATTTCCAAACATAAATTATTTTTAAACAAATTTTGCTGTAAAATATAGAAAAATGTAAGAGAGCCTTTTTGTAGAACTCTTCAAAGGAAACAATTATGCTTTTGAACTTTTTTCCGTACCGCATATTTTTTGAAAAAAAAATTGTTTTCAGGAATGGTCCCCATTTTCTTCATTTTCAAGTTTTGTAATACTTTTTTGACGATTTTAAAACAATAAGAAACTCGCCGTCAGAATCAAAAAGGAAATGGTAATTATTGACCACTGCTACTATTGAGCATTAAAAGTTTAATTTGAGGACTGAAAATATCAATAATTTATATTTTGAAACACTAAACAAACTTTTGACATTTGTACGCATTAAAATAAAAAAGATCCAAGTTTAAATTCGTGAAAATTTCGAATCAAGTTGGAAGGATTCTGAAATAAATTTTAATTAACGATTAAATTTCAATTTAATTATCCAATATAATACAATACTTCAACTTATGGTTCAAAATTCTGACTGCAAGTCCTTACAAAGTTATTAGAAAGTTTTTGCAAAATGATTAGATGATTAGAATGACGTATATACACCGAATGCAGAAATTATGTACCCTTTACTCTTATTCCAATATATTAATAATTTATCATTCTTTTAGGTAAATTTTAGTTCCTTCATTTGATTAATATTCAAATTTATCAAAAAAAGGCTAAGTGTTTAATTTTAGAATAGGAATCTATTCAAAAAGATTTAAAATTTTTTTAATTTTTAAAGTTTTAAAAAAGACTTGGAATTCAAACAAAGGGTTAAATTATTTTAAATGCTTTAAACTTTTTAATTTTCGACTAGAGACAAATATTCAAAATTTCAGAATGTAGAAAATACGTTAAAATTGATCTAGAATATAGATTTACATAAAAGCATAAAGCACTCATTCCATTCCTAATGTGCTTGTGAAAATGTTACAGTGTTCTTTTTTTCTTACGGTGTAACCGTAAATTAAATATTTTGTGTAATAGTAAAAAAATGCAATAATTGGGCATTAGTGAAAAAATATATCATAATGATTTTTTGTAGAAAGATCAAATATTAATTTCTTGTAAGTAGTATCTAAAAAGTAGCTTCGTAGCAAAATAGCAAAACATTAAGAAACTTGATCCGATAAATATGATCATAGACGGTGGTTATGACTCTTATAACTGTGAGACTCATATTGAACGACTCCAGTGATTAAAATGAGCACCTACTTGATCAGTTTTATTTCACCGAGCTCATTTTTCTTTCTTTAATTAAATAGCAAGCTGGGAGAAAAAAAAACAAATTTCTGTGTTCCTAATAATTTTGTATGCTCTCTTTTGGATCACAACGACTACGACTGCGATTTTTTATTCAGACTTGACATCAAGAATCATTTTCGGGATCAAAGTCAAAGTACACGAATTTTCAAGTGTATCTGCCAAATATTTATAATTTTTTATCGAGCGTTGTACGCAAAATCGAGTGGGTGTTTCCGAATGAAATGTATGTAGAATAAAATGTGAAATGTATGCTTAATTCGATTAATTTTTGTTATTCGATTGAATCGAAACCACTGTAATAAATTCGTAGATACAATCGTCACGCGCGTAGAATGTAGAATAAATTGTAAATTTTGCCCAAATTGACGACAAGTATATTTCACTTCGAGAACAACGCTTGATAATTTCTATTATAGGTTACCTAGGATTTTTGAATAATTTATTGAAAACTTTCATTAAATTTTGTAAGGAAACGTTCTACTTATGGAAAAGAAGCTTTTATCAATTTTAAAGCTCGCTATTCTCAACTATTGATATTGGCTAGATGACATTTACTTTTTTACACAAAACTATCAGGCTACGTTAAATGGCAATATTATGGACGAATTTTCTACGTAATATGAAATTTTTATATATACATATATATTTTCATGCCTTCTAGTTTTACCATTTTATATAGTCGCTTGACGTTTATGTACGAAAAGATAGCAATTCTAAAAAAAGTAACAGTGACCAAGTTGTAGAAGGTGTTGCATAGATGTAAAGAAAATAGTATGATGCAAAAGTAGGAAGACAATGTAAAAAGTAGAAAGCATATGAAAGAAGTAATTGTACGATTAGTAAAATTATTCATGTTTTTCAAAACTGAAGTCGATTCTAGATGTTTAGTTCCAGTTTCTTCGTCTTTGTTAAAATCTGTCGACGTGCCTAAAATGAAGAAATTGTAGATTGAACTAGTAAAAAGGCGAATAAAAAAAATGGTCGCTCTAATTGTGACCGTCGCTTTGCACAAATTATGCTCAATCAGAGAAAACTTGTCGTCAATCAGTGGGTTTTACCAGTAGTGAGAAACATTCACTGTGAAAGTCGTTACTTGATAAATTTTGAAACGCCACTACGTAATGTCGATAGCCAAATGTATATGTTAATTTGATTAGTGTCGACACGACTACTTGTCTCAATCAAAGTGTTTCACACCTCACGTTATTGCGAATTAGTATTTTGAAGCTCATACCACTCACGTTACTATAGGTAATACACATTGTCACAAATAAAGCAGATTTTTAATAAGTGGCTACTCGATCCTTATTTTCTTCGTAATTGTGAATTATCAGGATGGGCACTTCGATGTCACTTTCATTGTTTTAAGTAATTTATCAATTTACCAAACTTATAAACTCATCAACAGTGACGTATTTACACCAGAGGCCAAAAAGGCCTATTTGCCCAGGGCAGCACGGTGGCTTAGCATTTTTTTTATTATCACAGAACAAGACTGCTTTCACTTGTATTGTCTTTTTTTCGCTTGTCAACTCTGCAATCGAAAAAAAAAACTAGTTATGAAAATTGAAAAAGGGCAGTAAATTTTTAGGGACGGCACGGTGGCTTAGAATTATTTGTACTATTACAGAACAAGTCTGCTTTTACTTGTATTGTCTTTTTTCGCATCTCAACTCTGTAAACGAAAAAAACAAGTACTGAAAATGGAAAGAGGGCGGCTCGGTGGCTTAGCATTTTTTATTATCACAGAACGAGTCTGCTTTCACTTGTATTGTATTTTTTTTACTTCTCAACTTTGCGATCGAAAAAAAACTACTGCGGAAAATTGAAAAAGGGTGACACGGTGGTTTAGCATTTTTTTTTACAGTACATGTTTGCTCTCACTTGTATTGACTTTTTTTTCGTTTGACAATTCTGCAATCGAAAGAAATTAGTAATGAAAATTCAAAAAGGGCGGAAATTTTAGTATGGCCTTAGGCGGTCTGAGACCCAAATCCTAATGATTATTGTTTTGAAAAGATAAGTTTGTCCATGAAAGAAATTTAAAACAAGTAAAAATTGAGGCTCCGGATCGAATAAGTGGACATAATTTTTTTTGGCTCGAGCGCAATGCCGTCTCGTCGTTTGAAAAAATTCGTTTATATCCCTGAAAAAAACGTCAGAATAAAAGTATTGCTTTGTGTTCACGAGATGTTCTCTAGAAAGCTGCTTTGCGATAATCTCACATTGGAACAGAAGCTCAATACTTTTTAATGCGCCTAAATCTTGAATACGTCTGAATGCGAAGTGCGAGATTTCGCGTTCAATGCGTGTTAATGCGAGAGTTCGAATATGTTTCAATGCTATACAATGCGACTGAATGCGAAACAGAATTTTTCTCAATGCTATTGAATGCGAAGCAGAGAATATGCGATTGCTAAGTTTTGAATCGCATTCAAGAGATGTTCTCTGGAATCTGCTTCGCGACAACCTCGCATTCAAAGTGCAATACTTTTGAATGTGTTTCCATCCGACGTTTTTTGTAGGGTAACAAAGTTTCTGCAGGCTCAAACAAATTTTAGGATAGTTTGCAAAGCTTTTAAAAATTATTTTATTTTTCTGAAACTTATAAAAATTAGATTTTTTGTCCTATAAAAAACGGAAAATATTGAAATCTTACAAGATTTTTAAAAATTGGGCATATAATGTAGATTGAAAAAAAATAATATTAGGGATTTTTGCAAAACTCTGAGAATTACGTATTTTTTAAATTTATTTTAGCTCCGAAGAATATCAGGTTCTATTTTAAATTTTACACAGGTTATAAGGGACCCAGTCAGGGATTCAGGGCTAGGTTATTTTTTATTTCCAATTTTTTTTTTCGTACAATGTCGGAAATGATCTGAAACGAGATCCTTTTCGTACGAAATTTTTTTTATTGATTCATAATGGTAATACAGAAATGAAAATGATAACGATATGTCGATGTACCGAATAAATATTATCCATAAACGATAATATCCTACGTAGCAAGTAAAATGCAATGCGTCAGCACAAATCCTGATTATTTTTTTTATGCGACTTTCCAAATATTTACAAATCTCTCATAGTCAACAACACTCGAAAAGCACATTGTGGCATTTAAAAATTGAACTCGCATTCAAAAATCAAAATGTGAAACGAATAACTCTTCGTTAAAAATTAGACCTTGATCTCCTGCAGTGCTTCAAGTCAAGGCGATGAGGCGAATTCGGAGTCTAACTTATGCACTCGATAGAAAAATGTATACACAATTTTTCCACTCAATGGTGTCTACATTTTTAAAAAATAATTATCGACGATTGTGGCAAGTTATCTTTACCATTTTGTGACGAAGACATAGTACAAATATTCGTTTTCACTGAAATCAGTTGACATAAGTTTTGCAATATTTAGCAAGAACCTCAGAAAATCTTCAAATACTTGATAAAAAAATCAAATGAATAATGGATTTAATATTGATTATTCATGATTCTTATTAAATAGAAAAATTCATCTAATATACAGTCTTATATACAAGTTTTAATGTGAACTTGCGAAGACTCGCGAGACGTTTCTGAGGAATTCGAAAACTCGAAGGTACACTATCTTTAGAATTTCTACGATCTGTGAATTTCTTACAGTAAAATTCTGAAGATTCAAACCAAGGGGGAAAACCCATAGGCAAATGAATTTTCGATTCAAGCACTTCACAATAATGGAAGCATTTAGACAACACAAACGGAAGTTAATGTCTTTCAAGTTTGCATTTTGATTATTATGTATATTAACAAATCACGTGAATTGAAAATCATATAATTGATTTTGATAATTAATACCTTGCGAATTTTAATTTAAACCTTGATTAAAAATCGAGTAACTGAAAATGCAAATTTCCAACACCCAATTGGTCCAAGTTATTAAGTTGAAAGACTATCAAGTTTCGATGCTTATCAATTAAAAACACTTTTAATGTGATTTCTATAATTTACAGGGGGCCACTGAAATCTTGGAAAAAAATTTCCAGTGCTTTCCCGGTTTTCTAAAATCTTCACCAGTGACTCAAATCTAAACGCTTTCTGTTAGAATAAAGCATAGAATATTTTTTTGATTCAATTATTCTGCGATTATAGATTTATTATTTTCCTTTCAGAGAAAAATTCTCCAAACACTGAAAAATTTCAAACATAAAAAATTAATGGATAACGCGCCGAATCATGAAAAGACAGCTCCCGGTTCAAACTCGCACCGAGATAAGATTTTTTCTCGTTTCTCCTTTAATGACCAATAATCGGCAAAATTAACATTAAAATAATTTAAAATAATTACTCTGGTCAAAAAAAAAAAAAAAAAAACCCTCGAGAAAGCATATAAAATAATTTAGTTTCAATTCTAAAATTTTCAAATATTTACGATTTGAAAATAGTCAATCTTAGATAGCAAGCTTTTAGGAATGAATAATTTTAAGTTGAAATGATTGATTTTTTATACGAATCTCATTTATAAAATAACTTTTTTGCTAATTATTATACAGCTGTTTCTTTATAAAAATGATTTTAGAAAAAATATGTTTTACGTATTTTCAACGGAGATGAATTAATATATACTCATCTCGCATAGCGTGGCCGTTTCATCTGTGGCCGGCCTCACAGTTGTTCACGTTGAATGCTTCTCCCCCCCCCGAGCGTCCCTGACACTCTATACTCAAAGTCTTCGCTCGGACAATCAGAGCCGTATCAGAACTTGTTTACATTGCGACTATCTGGACATATACTTTTGTATGTGCCAGGTTCAGAAATTGTATGTGCCGGGTTCAGAAATTATATATGCTACCCTGAGTGTTTACTCACTCATCGCGTTAAATCCGGTTGAAACTAGATTTTTCATAGCCTCCGCGTAGTGGCCGACCAGACCCAAGGCTGGCCACGCTACGCGAGATGAGTGTAAGAGTTTAGGGGGGAAAACAGTCCTAGGGAATCGCTTCAAAAACGAAGAATCGAATAACTTTTTGTAAACATTTGCAAATTTAAAGAAGATACTCAACCATTTTGGAACCCGCATTCTTAATTATACTTGTACGATGAAAATAATAATCGTAAATTTGATGTATTTCATTGTTATCTTTGTTATTATAATTTTGAAAAGTCTCACGATACAAATCCTTCTTTTGGATCTAAATATAAGGTTATGATTACTGTCGTCAAGCTGCGGGTTTACTACAAGATTAAATCCACAAATTTTATGGAAACAATGCGAAAATTTTCCTGAAATATTTTTATAGAGGCGCTTTATGTTTCAATATTTTTCTAGAAAGGAGAAGTTGATCTTTGGAAAGAATAATAGATGAAATTGTGAATTATGAACTTTAAATTGGGTACTTCACTGTTAGAAATTTCTGTCATAATTTTAAGAAACATGTTCAACAGTTTTATGCTGTTACATGTTTCGCAAAATGATAAATTTCGAAAAATTATGATAAATTTAGGAAAAATGAAGTACAAATTTCCTAATTTCCAGTTGCAATTACGGAATTTTCATTGTACATTTACATTGTATTTGAAAATTCCGAAACTTGTAACAAACAAATTTTATATTTCGAGTAACGGAAATTTTATGCTACTTAAAAATATCCGAACTTTCATAAAATTTTCCGTTACGATTATTGTAAAAGTTGATTCTAAAAAAAAAAGCACGAAATAAATACACGAATTGTCGGTCATTTCTCGGTCTCTAAACATTTTCGGTCAATTCCCGACTTAACCATTCAGTGGCCACCCCGGCATAATTTCCAAGAATTACTATTTATAATTAATCCCCCGTGATTTGAATTCCCTCTTGTTCTTCCACAGGCATTTCCGGAAGATCAGGCAATTTATCATCTTTTTGTTGATCGGTTGAACCGTGATGTTTTTTCCTATGGCACATCATCGTCGACCTGGAAACAAAAGCCTTTCCGCAGGCATCACATTCATAGGGTCTTTCTCCAGTATGTAGGCGTTTGTGAATAGCCATGGGACTAAACTGAGTAAAAGTTTTTCCACAAGTCTCACATCTGTAAGGTCGTTCGCCAGTGTGCGATCTCCTGTGACATCGAAGGGCAGCTCGCCTGGCGAAAACTTTGCCACACATGTCACATTTGAAACTTTTTTCTCCAGTGTGCATGGTGGAATGAATTTTAAGATCGACCCTTGTCAAGAAACCTTTTCCACAGACTTCGCAGAGATAGGGTTTTTCGCCCGTGTGAATTCGTAGGTGGGTATTTAGGTAACTTTTACTGACGAACATCTTGTTGCAAACGACACAGGGGTACTGGCGATTGTCCATTCCTGAGTGGATCTTCTGGTGACTTTTGCAGAGACCCTTGGTGATAAATCCTCGTCCGCATATTTCGCACATATAGGGCTTTACTCCCAAGTGACGGTTCTGATGATCGAGGAGTGATTGTTTCGTTTTGAAATTCTGACCACAAGTTTCACAGGGGTAAGGTTTTAGGTCCGAATGAACCTACAATATAAAGATTTTTATGTGAAATTCCGATTTTCATCTCAGTTGTAATGTTTAAAAGAGATAAAAATAGCAGGCCTCAGACTCATTTCAGAGAACAAAAAGAGTGTCAATAGTGGCATAAATTCTGAAAAATAGTAGCAGAGTAGTGGCATGAATTTGTTAAAATATTAAACTTATAAATCACGCAGGTCTCGGATTCACTAGAATACTTTTCAAGAAAATCGCATAAGTGACATGAGTATTACGAAATTTTGAAAAATGTATTTCTTTAGTAATACATACAACACAATCAATTGTTTTCAGGAGCAAGTTTAAAATTATCGATTATTGTAAAAAATTAGGTCAAACACTATACGTACACAAACATACATAAAATAATAAACAATATATAGTGACTTTAATTTTCTTCTTAATAGCATAAAATCCTATGGATTGGGAAATTACATTTTATTTATAGAAGTGCTATTTTGATATTGTATAAAACTTTTTAATTGAATTTCTTATATCAGAGTTGCTATAAAAACTTGAATTCTAAACTCTAGATTTTTTTCAGGTTATTTCAAAGCTAATTTTAAAAAAATCTAAGCATCGCGCTGCCAGTTAAATTCCAGAAAAGTAGAAAAATAACTGCATAAAAAAAAGCTAATAAAACTCTAATTTCAAACATTTGCAAAGGTGAAGAAAATTTTTGAAAATTAATTCCTACTTCACTCATTCCAATAAAATTAATGAAGTTATTCCAAACACGATCAATTTAATTGTGAAATGTTTTTAAATCCCAGGAATTTCTGCCTACTTTGCATTATTTAAAAATGAATTAGCTTCCAATTTTACGGATGCCCATGTCTTTATTTGTCTTCAATGAAAGGATTGATCCACATCTAAAATATTTCTTTCTAAAATTTTAAACTCATCACCTTGCATTATTTTCAAATGAGACAAGTTTATATAGTTCACAAGCGTTTTGAACTTGAGTTGTCTGAATTTAACAATTTTGTTATTTTAAAGGTTTTCTCAATTTGTGGAATAATTTCTAGGTTCTAGGTTTTTTTGTGAATTTAATTGCTTGCAAAGGCAAAAAATTGCAATTTTCTGTTCCGCTTTCTTTCAACTTCATTCTTTTCTAAACTAAAATCTTTTCTATTTGAATTCTTATTAATTGGGAAGGATTTCTAATTTGAATTATTTTCAAAACAGAAAACTCTGACATTTTTTATATTTATAAAAGACGAATGCTTTTATTCAGCATTGTTTATTCTTGAAGCCACTCACATTGAAATATTCTTAAAATTAGAACTTATTTATTTCCAAATTGTTCAATTCTAAGCTTTTTTAAATTTTCAACGCTTCCAATTTGATATTTTATACTCTCGAATGTGATTAAATCAAACTGCTGATTTTGAAACTCTTTCAATTTGATATATAATTAATTTTTGAACGTTATTCAATTAAAAATATATCGAAAATTAAGGTTTTCACTTGGAAATTATACTTTCAAACACTACGACTGAAATATGAATTTGTTCACTTTTTAATATTCGAATTTGAAATTATTGACTTTATACGTTTTCAACTTTAAAATGTTTAACCAATAAGTGTCACAAATTAAAATGGTACAATTCTGCCATGCAAAACAAAAAAGCGGTAACTGCGTTTGGGATTTAGCCCCTCAATTCGCATTTATTTCCAACATATTTAAATCGAAAACAATTGCGAATCAGGTGAAAATCCTAAATGTAGTTACCGCTTTCTTGTTTTGCACGGCAGAAATTTGAAAGATTATTCTTCAGAAGGTTTAAACAAGTGAAAAATGTCGTACAATCCGAAGCTTAGGAAATAAAGATTAGATGAATTTTAAATTCTTTTGGGTAAGTTCACTGACTTCCGACTGAAACGTGTTGCGGGCATATTTTTAAAAAATCTGAGATTTTGGAGCAAGAGGTAAAAGGTGCATTAAAAGTTGCAAGAGTGTAGTAAAAATGGCGTCTTCCACGTATATTTGGAATTCTATAAATTAGCAAAATATATATGTATTTAAATTAAACCTAAAGACGATATAACGATTGAGTGACTTTTAAAGGACCCCGCACAAAATGTATGGAAAAGACATTTCGATGGATTTTATCGATACTCATTTATTTTGTAGTTTATGAATCTAGAAGAAATTTTCCAAAAGGACTTGCACCAATTATGACTAGTTTTTTTTATGCGGGGTCCTTTTGTAGTTTATCACTTTATAGTCGACTTTAGAAGAAATTAATAGGCAGAATCTATTTTTGAAGTGAACGTAAAAAATCTGACATTTTGTATATTCTGAAAAATTTCTTGTGAAAAAATTACTTAACGTAAAATGTTAAAACTTACCATGAGTAATGCTTGTGCCATTTTGCATCTGAATCCATGCGATATTTGTCCAAAAATAGTTTTCTTCATATTGAAATCACCATGGAAAAGTTACAGATTCGCGAGAAAATTCACTCTTTGGAAGGTCGTAACTTTTTCCTGGGACCTCCAAAAAATCTGAGGCTCTGCACATATTTAAGGTTCACTATGATTTACGCTGTGTTATAATTTTACAACAGAATTTTGATTAGTTTTAAAAATAATCAACTATGAAATGTAGTCTCATGAGGGTTATTTTACACTAGGTTAAGATATTAACTGAAATTCACTGAAGTTAACCGACCACTTATTTTCGAATCATTTTCGAATTAGAGCATGTGCAAATCATTCAACATAATTGTTCTGCTAACTTCAGTTAATATCTTAACCTAGTGTAAACTAACCCTCATTGTCTAAATTTTGAACGTGATTATTTTTAAAACTAAGAAAAACTATTTCGTAAAATTTTAACACCGCGTAAATCATAGTGGAACTTAATTATGAGTAGAGCCTCAGATTTTTTGGAGGAAAGTTTTTAAAATGTGCAAAATGTCAGATTTTTTACGTTCACTTCAAAAATAGCTTTTGCTCATTATTTCCTTCTAAAGTCGACTATGAAGTGATAAACTACCAAATTTAAAGGCCACACAATCATTATATCGTCAGTAGGTTCAATTTAAAAATATATTTTCCTAGTTTAAAGACTTTTAAATATACGTGAAAAACGCCATTTTTACTACACTCCTGCACCTTTTAATACAGTTTACAACTAAAATATACATAATTTATAAAGTACTTAGGGGCTAAATCAACTCTAAATAGACCAAAATTACTTATTCCGAAATCTCAGATTTTTAAAGATATGCCCGCAACGCGTTTCAGACGAAAGTCTGTGGACTTACCCTTTTTCTTCCTCTTTTTTTATTTTGTTGTAAATTTAGTGTACATTTGTCGCTAATGAGTCGGAAAGGAGGTAGCTGGAAGTCTATTTTTGATTGATGAGTATTTTTTTGTTCTATTTTAGCACATAAAAATATTCATAAGTAGATTTCATTTCAATCTTTAAAGAAATATTTTGAATTCATTTTTCTATACTTTGGGACTATTTCCCTGTATATATTTCTGTACATGAGATGGCAGACAAGTTGTTTTATCCAATCAGCGAAGAAGTTCGAAAATATTTTTAACGGACATTTAAAGTGGCATTTTTTCAAGATAGTGGCATCGCTCAAAAAAATTGTCAAGTAGTGTCAAGATTGGCGTGAGTTCGAAACCTGAAACCTGGAAAATGCCTGGAATTTTTAAACTGAAAGTCTGTAGCACTTAATCTAGTTTTCTACGTTAAAAAAAATATTGCAAATAGAAGTTTATTATATATGAAATGTCTGCTGTATATATCTAAAGTTTTCGAAAATTCATACGAATTTCATCACTATACCACTACTATTACTAAAATTTATGTTTAGGAATGTCAACTTTATGCGAGTTCCATAATTTTTTGAAGTGGCAAAAGTGATTAAATACCAGTCTTTTATTATGTTTTGGGGCTATTCCACCTAGTTTTGAAGCTGCATAATTACTTTTTTGGAATTACTGGAAATTGAGTCTACTTTCACTCATCCAGAGATTTACTTAAATTGTTGTTTAAAATGTAAAATTCTCTGATTTTTTTGTGCTGAAAGCTGGTCGGTGAATTTATGGTGCATAACACTATGTATACATCTGTATCTTAATGCGTGTAATACCTGCATAATTTTTTGAGCACTTTTACCACATAATCACCGCATAAAAGACTTAAATTTTATCGCATAATTCAGCATACTCAATTGCATAAAGGTGACAGCCCTGTTTATGCTACTTTTGACACTATGTTGATCTCTGAAGTTAGTCTGAGGACTGAAAGTTATTTAACCTCTTACCCTTTGATGCACGATGAGATAACTTTTGCACTGAAATCCTTTTCCACATGTAGAACAATTATAATCGAACTGTCCCGTATGTGTTGCAAAATGTTGTGCAAGTCCAATTTTGCTCCTAAAAGCCTTCTCGCACAGCGAACACTGAAAGGGTTTTTCTCCAGTATGCTTTCGCATATGCTCTTGCAATTTATAATTAGTCCTGTACTGTTTTCCACACTGTGAGCATATTTTCGGGGTCCACTTTTGCCGGATAGCCGGCTGTTTCTTTTGATCCTCCTGATTCTCACTAGATTTCGCAGAGGTATCAGCCTTTATTTGCACAGCCTTTTTCTCTTTTACACTGTTTTTGCATCTGTCGCAGTTTTGTCTGTGGAGACCTAATGCCTCCATACTCGTAAAATAAAGACCACAGACACAATTGCAAAAATGTTGCTCATAGTGCGACATCAAGTCGTTTGGTTCCGAAGTGGCTTCGTTGCAAAATGGACAAATGAACCAAGACATTCCGTTGTTAATGGTCGGATTGTCTAAAATCGATTCGAGAAGAGTCTTTTTTGTCCTTTTCGAATACTCGACCATCATGCAAGTGTTGGAGTTTACATGACTGGTTGAAGGAAGTGCATTTGCGTGGGAGGAATTCACTGATTCGGGTTCGGTGCTGAAAGATTCTTTGGCCTCATGAAATGGGGAATAGCTATTTGCAGTCACCTGAAAATATAAGCATGTAATTAATTAAAAAAAAAATATTATTCATAAATTATTTATAAACCACAGAATGAGAATGTTGAAGATATTAACAGGAAAAGACTTCTAAAAATTTCCACAAAAGGAAGGAAAATGGTTTCTGAAAATTTCCAAAAAAGATTCATTGAAAAATATAAATTTCGACTATAGAATTAAATTGTATATTGACAAAGAGATTCAATTAAGTCCAATTAAAAATTCTCATTTATTTATCATAGACCTTGCCTCAGATCTTAGACCTTGACGGCCCGAGGGCTTTAGGAGGGGTGTAGGGTAGCAGGAAAATGGTGGTATCTCGAGAGTGGAAGACAAAGTGGCATTTGGGAGGAGATTAAAGGAAAAAGGTGGTATCTGGGGAGGAGTTGGAAGGAAAAAGGTGGTATCCCAATTCCTGACAAAGGAAAAGGTAGTACCTGAGGCAGGGTAGAGGGAAAAAGGTGGTATCTGGGAATAACACTCTAAAAGGTGGTATTTCAATTCCTGACACAGCGGCGGCGAGATCTTTTTATAACGGAGATTCTTCTTGAAAACTTTTGTTTTCCACACCCTTTCTCTTCTCAGAACAATAACTTACGTTATTTTCAATGACGTGAGACGCAGGTTCAACACTCAGTCTCTCATGCAGCCTTTGGAATTCGTCTTTTACAGTCACAGACTCATACTTAACACTTTCGCAATAGTGTACAATTTGCTCTCGACTCGTCTCGGGATTGACAGCCGTAACGTAATTAATTTCAAGTGGATCCAAGTGACCGTCGACAGTCAAACTCCCAACAACAGTCATGTCTCCCTCCAAATGCATAGTAATCTGATGATTGGAAACCTGTAAAAGAATGTTTGTATTCGCGACTTAGTCTTTTTTATTTTTAAATCAAAATTTATTGACTAATCTTTAATAATAATTCCCTTGTAAATTATAATAGAGAATATTATACTTACTTCTCTGATATGTTCGTCAACCATTCTGACGGTCGCGCCATCTAAACAATGCATATCAGAAACTTCGAGGTTACCGTCCTGGTGACCAATTTCTTCCTGGGTTACCACTTGTTCACCTCCAGCTAAATCCATGTCGTCCATTACCTGCATCGTGTGAATCGTTTCCCCAGAGTTGTGCGGATTTCCATTTGCATGGTTTTGCATTTCTTCTATGTTTGATTGAATACTCTCTATTCCATTCTGTATTGTCTCCATGTCGAGATGATGGTCCATGTGTACTTCTTGCTTTGTGATTTCCTTCAGCATTTCCATAAACATTTCCTCGGTGTGGAGACATTTTTCGCGAAATTCATATAATTGATCTAGTTTGAAGGCACATTCTCCACAGACTACCTTCGGGAGCTGGTCACACATCGATACCTGCAATTATTAATTGCAGAAGTCGCAAAGAACAAAGCTATGGGGATAGTAATCCTAATTTGGATTTTGAAGTCCCATCTCCGACTAAAAAATTAATTTTTAAAGTAGCTTTAAATTACTTTCGGAAAAAACTATAACTGTAAAGAGTTTCTTTCAACATCCAGTAAGGTGCTGAACAGTCAATAATTCAGAATAAATATTTTCGAAAAATGAAACTTGAAACCCATGCAGACAATACAAAATTTATATTTTTCTATCACAGAAATAATTTTCATATTTAATACAAATGTTTCCATTTATGGAAAGTTTTCAATTTAATTGAAGTACTAAACAATTTGCAAATAAATTCTAAACCCTTCTCAAGCACCTAATCTAACGATCTTCAAATATATGTGTGATAATAAATTTGCATATTCAACGACAATAAATTTTCTGCAACACTGAAAGTCTCAACCTTCATGAAATACAAAAAGTTAATATTTTCATTCACAGTCAGTTAGATCATGAGAATGACATTTAAAAAACGATCTTATAAAAAATAGACAGAAACTACAACCATAAAGAGCAATGAAATTAGAATCCGAAGAAGAAAACTCTAGAGAACAAATTTCTATTAATAGTTGTGGTTGACATTACTTTCACAAATACATTCCTATATGCAAATAAAGGCTTAAAACCTGCATAAAGGCGATATTTCTTTTTCCTTTAATATAACAACTATTTTCGTTCTTACTTGGACGGGCAAGCACGCGGTGATTTTCTTGTCGATGTTCCTCATCTGCTCGTCATTAGCATCGAAAATCGGCAATCCCATCAGGATTCCTGTCTTGGTCGCGCACAGGCGACACAGGTAGTTGAACTCCTCGACGACGATGGACATCGTGCTCGGTTTCGAAAAAATGACAAGTTTTTCTTCTATAACAGACCACCCGGTTACTTCACACAATTTTTGCTATTCGCTCCCTTCGGAAGACGCGAATAGAAAGAATCACAAAACGCATCACGACCTGCAGGGCTTTTTCGCTAATTCGTTCTCAAATTTTAACGCGAACCACTTCGTGGGTTCACATTATCCACGATCCTTTGCTAAAAGAATCTGCATTTGCAAATATCAGTTTATCAGCCTGACACGGGATCTACGGGATCACACAGGATCTAGAAATAAAGAGACGGCCTACGTCACTGACGTTCCTGACGATGCGACAAACAGAATGTGCAGCATTTTTTGAGCGTTCTAACCTCAAAGTGAAGTTATAAACCTCGTTTAAGGACTATTTAACACAGGAATAACACGTTTGTTTAAAGAGAGAACATTAACAAGAGATGAGGGGCACTATTATTACGCTTTTAATAATGCGGAAACTGATTTGACATCTATTTAAAAGGATCTTCAAGGGTTCAAAGACCCAAAAATGTTTAACAGGTGCGTAGGACATTTGGCGCGACGGTTTGAAAGCCAAGTTTTGAGGTATATTAATATTTGTTGTTTCAACTTTTTTCCTTTAGTAACAAAATATACAACAATAAATTTTTCTTAATTGCAATTTTCTTTTGAAGAGAGAATACACCAAAGTTTTTTGGGATGACAAATATTCATATTTTGATGAGAACGAGGGTGAAAATCAAAATGTCGGATATTAATTTTACATTTTGTACAGAGAAATTTTGATGTACACATTCGCCTTTCAAAGGCATGTAACAGAGTCAAGTACCTAC
The DNA here is from genome assembly GCA_032362435.1 of Melikaiella ostensackeni. NCBI lineage: Eukaryota > Metazoa > Arthropoda > Insecta > Hymenoptera > Cynipidae > Melikaiella > Melikaiella ostensackeni. The sequence goes on from JAUMHM010000005.1 coordinate 44,138,197, forward strand.
ATTACTGAAAATTTTTTCAGGTTATTGATTTTTTTTTACTGTACATTTTTTTTGTAAGCAAGTTAACGCTCTGGAAATTTGGAAAATGCGAACTACGTTTTTTAGCTTTGTTTGTGTGCAAATTTTGCAAGTAAAAAATTTTGCGGACAAATGTTTTTTTGTGGGAAAAAATTGTTACTGAAGCCAATCTAAAAAACGTAGTTTAGCGTGTTATCTTGCATTTCCCGAAGTTTTGGACAAAAAAATTAATAACGTGAAAAAAACATCAGTAATGTAGGTATTTTATCTTGTAACAAACTCTATGATATCTAATTTATCTCTGTTTGTATATTCTACAATAAGAATTTTCTAATTAGTACAAATTTAAGTTAATGGTTCTGTTTGGATTTGCCGCCTATATCACGTGAACAGTGACCTCACATTCTTTCTTTATTTTGATTGGCTGTTTTAACGAATATGGAAAATGTCCAAAACAGTTGTTGATTTTGGCACCGTTTTTTGATAATTTCAGATTTTAGGCAATTTTGGTTTTAAAAATATGGAAAAAATCCTAAAGAGGAAGCTGGGCGATCGAGCCAGTGATTCAGAGGATGACAGCGAAAGTAAGTATCCAAAATTGATCATTTTCCTTGCCAATTTACGTCTATTTGCTCCAATCATTCTCAGATGCCGAGTCATTTTGAGGTTATTTTTGTATTTACCAAAAATGATTGATTTATATTATTGCCGACAGCCTTTTATTTAGAATTCATAGCCTGAATGAATTATTTTCTCAAACTTTAGAAATTTTCTTCAGTTTATTTAAAAATAAGTAACTATTGTAGATTTTTATTTTTTTGGAGCTACAATTTTACGATCAATGGACGGTATGCTCATCGTATGCTTATATGTACTATACATATAATTATTTATTATAATTTAGAATATTAAATTTCTATTTTAGAAAAGTATTTTTGACAATAACAATTTTATGGTTTTTAGTCATTGATTTAATATAAATTAAATTATTAAGTTTCATACATCTTATAATTTTTACCAAATCAACTAAATCTTGGAAAATTGCTTTCATAGATCATAAAACTGTTATTCTAATAGTTTTCTTAACATTTAAAAATGTTTCTAAAGATTTATTTTCTATGTCTTCTAGATTATTTTACTCTCATATATTTATATAATCTAGAATTTATTTATAGGGAATAATTCTTCAAGATTAAGGATTATGGATGCCCCAAGATTGTGTCCTTACTTAGATACAATCAATCGTCAATTTCTTGACTTTGATTTCGAGAAACTCTGTTCCGTTTCTCTTTCCAGAATCAACGTCTACGCGTGTTTAGTTTGCGGAAAATATTTCCAAGGCAGAGGCACAAATACTCACGCATATACTCACAGTGTAGCTGAAAGTCATCACGTTTTCTTAAATTTACACACTCTCAAGTTCTACTGTCTTCCTGACAATTATGAAATAGTCGGTGAGTTACATTTGTTTTTACCCTATAAAAATTCTGTATATGTACAATAATTTGGTCAGGAAAGAAAAGATATTCTCAAATGTCACACTAAAATTTATATTTAGAACTCAACTCATTTTTTTCTCTTATTTATTGTATATAGTATACTAAGTCATTACATTTTCAACAGATTCATCATTGGACGATATTAAATACGTCCTCAATCCAACTTTCGACAGAGTCCAGATCAATCAGTTGGACACGAATGCAAAACTTTCCCGAGCAATTGATGGATCGATGTATTCGCCAGGAATAGTTGGCTTGAATAATATCAAAGCGAACGACTATTGTAATGTTATCCTTCAGGTAAAATTTTAATTTGATATCGTATTTATTTTTCACTTGTTGAAATCACGACTCTCAATTAAAATATACAATTTTCCCATTTCTTTTGTTCTAGTATATATGTATACAGTATACATATAAAGGGAAAGCTTCAAAACTATCAGAAATGCCTTATCTTTCTTTTTCATCTCAATTACGCAACTCTCAACCTTTCAACAGGTACATATTACTTTTTTTGTAAACTTTTGAGAAATATTGTACTTTCAGGCCTTGTCGCATGTAACACCTCTGCGAAACTTCTTCCTGAGAGAATCGAATTACGACAAAGTTAGGAGGCCTCCTGGCGATTCTTCCTATCTTCTAGTTCAAAGGTTTGGAGAACTTATGAGAAAGTTGTGGAATCCGCGAAACTTTAAAACCCACGTCAGTCCGCATGAAATGCTCCAGGCTGTTGTCTTGTGGAGTAAAAAGAGATTTCAGTTCATAGAGCAAGGTAAATAAAAAATAAAATATATGAACAATAGGGTTTTTACGAGGGGTTTATCTGTCTTGAAATCTGGTGTAAAATCTTTTGAAATCTTTATGAAATTTATTGTAAAATCTCCGTGAAGTATTTTGAAGCCTTAAAAATCTTTAGAAATCTTTTGAAATCTATGAAATCAGTGAAATGTTTCAAATTTTTGTGAAATTTTTTAAAAATATTTTAAAGTCTTGGAAATCTCTTGGTGCAACCGTATTTCCATAATAAAACGCAATAAAGTACAACAATGTGAAAATCGTAATTTTGTTTAAAAATTTGCAATCACTTGTAAAATTTTGTAATCACTTGTAAAATTTTGTAAAAGAAATCTTTGTTAAATCCTTTGAGATTTTAAAATCTGATGTACACTCAACAGTTCAGTGGTCAACCCCTTGGGTAATTTAATATTTATAAGCATTATTAATTATTCACAATTAATAAATTATTGTTTTTTAGGTGATCCTGTTGATTTCTTATCATGGTTTTTAAATGCTTTGCATTTAGCCCTCAATGGAACAAAAAAGAGAGGATCGAGCATAATTTACAAAACTTTTCTTGGTCACATGAGGATATATACTCGAAAAATTCCGCCCCTTGAACTCGAGGAAAGTCAAAGAAGCGAGTTATTGAACACACTAGAATATCGCGAAACAGTTACGGAAAGTCCATTTTTGTATCTTACTTGTGATTTGCCCCCTCCGCCGCTTTTTAAGGATCAATTTACGGAGAATATAATTCCTCAGGTAATTACAGAAAGCAAACCATTTCAAGAATGATAGACTAACAGATTTATATTTAAATTTAAGACACTCGAAATATCCCAAATGGAAATTAAAATAATGTTATTTTACAGGTCAATTTGTACACGCTCTTAAATAAATTCAACGCCATATCAGAGAAGGAGTACAAAACTTACAAGGAGAACTTTATGAAGAGATTTGAGATCACGGAATTGCCTCCGTATCTCATTTTGTACATTAAGGTTGTAGTTTATTTTTTTTTTTGTATTATTTTAGTTTTGATCATTGAGGTTAATTAATCATATTTTTAACAATAATCTTCCTAATTTCAGAGATTTACGAAGAATACTTTCTACGTAGAAAAGAATCCAACCATCGTCAACTTTCCTGTCAAGTAAGTTTCCTTTCGTAGATTAGGTTTTTGGGAAAAAAATGTTATGGATAGATCGAGGGGTTGACCACTCGACTTTTAAGTTAACTTCAGATTTTGGAGGTTTTAAAAGATTTTACAAAAATTTTAAATATTTTAGAAAGATTTCAAAGATTTCACAAGTACTTCAAATATTTCGCAAAGATTTTAAGGATTTCAAAAGATTTCACAAAAATTTCGAATATTCTAGACAGATTTAAAAGACTTCACAATTATTGCAAAGATTTCCAAATATTTAACAATGATTTCAAAAGATTTCAAAGAATTTCAAACATTTACAAAAGATTTCAAAATATTTCAAAGATTTACAAACGATTTCAAAAGGTTTCACGAAGATTTCGAATGGTTTCAAAAGATTTTACAAACATTTCAAAGATTTTAAAGATTTCAAAAGATTTAAAAACATTTCAAAGATTTACAAAAGATTTCAGAAGATTTACAAGGATTTCAAACTTCAAAAAATTTCACAAAGGTTTCACGGATGTTTGTACGCCAGATTTTACGAGTGATCAACCCCTCGAAACAGATGCTCATTATTAGTGATTTGAAATACTTGGAAATTCTTCTAGGAACGTAGATTTTGGAGATATTTTAACGCCAGAAGTTAAAGCAAGACATCAGTTCACGACTTACGATTTGGTGGCCAATATTGTTCACGATGGTGAGCCTGCTCACGGAACTTACAGGGTTCATATTTTACATCGAGCCACTGGCCAATGGTACGAGATGCAAGATTTACATGTCACGCAGATACTTCC